>OZ024917.1:66429026-66534026 GCA_964017125.1 Flabesymbios commensalis | reverse complement strand
TTCATTTATTTCAATAATTTCTCCTATATTTCCCATTTGTCTGAATTAGCTCTCTACACCATAAGACAACAAAAGAGTGTATTTTACGATCATGACAGTGACCATCTGTATCTGAAATGTCGATTTCAAATGGGGGAAACTAGCTCTTATTTGTTCAATTTAGGTTAAAAAATAATTAGCGAATCTTGGATATTTAATCATTAATTTCTTTCCGAATAAACGATGATTTAACTTGCTGATCAAACAGATTAACACGATTATATATAGCGACTGGTTATGTAGTATACATGTACATAGGGCGCATATTTGTAATACAGAATCGTTGATTTCTCCGTCAATTCCTCGGCGATTTTTTCATTTATTACCTCGATGAAATTCAAACCCAGTCACGCGTGCACCGTGCTAACCAATCAATAAATCAGATTTGTTGCCATAGTTACCTGAAGTTGAGAGCTGTGACGACACGTTGCCAAGATTCCAGGTTTTGTAGTAATCCGGCAGCCATTCTACACCCTTTTTGTTGTAATTCCAACACTCGGCAATATAACGTTTCCTTGGATATGAAAGGGTGTATCTGCCACTTCACAAAGTGGCAATACATCTTTTCATATCCAAGGAGGGGGGGGGGGGGCTCTCTTATAACAGGTCGTATAGTTTATACACTCCTCATAGATAGATATTTTATTGACACAATTAAAAGTGATTACTGACTTATTGGAGCAAGTCCAGTAATCTACCCCCGACCTGTTAAAGAGTGACTCAGCCTGTCACATAACGAGATCGGCCAATCAACGCCGTCATTCAGTTGTTATTTAAATCATTGGGAGGAATACCGGTCTTGGGTCGATTATTTGTCATACATATTAGCAGAAATGCATAATTGTATTATGAATTTCTGATAGTAGATATGCCCAGCAAACACGAGACGTTGAACCAATGCTGGTCTAATGCTGGCCCATTGTCTTCGACGCTGGCCCAACATTAAAACAGCATTGGCACAACGTCACGTGTTAGCTGGATGTACGTATACATATATCACGGTTAGGTTTCTAAAATCACATGAAATAGGGCCCTTTACATGCTATGTACACTCAAAGGTGACATATCACCCCTTATATAGTATGAATACATTTGTGACACATAAATCAAAGTTGCCACAAGATGGGGCACAATTGTTTTCTTATATGGGGTGATTGGCTATCATGTGACCCATGTGAGGGCTATCATGTGAGAGTCACAAACATATATATAATGGCCGTAGACCCATAACATAGGTATTCAAATGAATCGGAAAGAGCTAGCCTAACTAAGATATTTATGGTGATTTCAAATTAAAAAACCCTTTGTTTTCTGTGGTTTATACAAATATATTTCAGCGCTTTAAGGGCTGAAATATCTTCCTGTAGACATGACATGATTCAGGCAGACAAGTTTATAAAGATCTATAAAATATTAACTGCATTTTGAAAAAAATAATAAAAATATAACACTTTTTAACGATCTTTTATTAATTAGATTTGCATTTCCCGTCAGTCGCCTTTATTATTCATTTTTAAATCAATTAAATTTTTCACAACAAAATCAAGATAATTATTTTTTTTAAATAAAATCTCGGCGAAGTTGTTATCTTCTCAGTAACAAAAACATGTTGGACAATTTGAGATGGCATCGTATCGTATCTATGATAGCAGACAATTTAGTTTTATTGCAGCTCCTTTTTTTGCTTTTAGTGGCGAATATAATCCGCGACACACACAATCCCCATTACAGACAAAAATAACAACACAAAAAGGAATATTAACTTTCTTGAAAATTCTCAAAGTTATGATTGGATAAAAAACAGTCTTGGTAATTTGAACGTCTCAGTTTTTTCACCAAGTGGACTCGCTGCCGCGATCCGTAAGTTATAGCTGGTGAAAATAAACAATAGATTAATTACTATCAAATAAAATCAAGCTGTACGTAGAATCATTAACGAAAACATCCGGGAAAACGATTTGTAGCATTTAAAAATTCTCGGAGGCTCAATTTCTATGTGGATCGTATTTATTTGAGGATTAGGTGTCTTTTCTATTAGTGAATAGTGAGTTTTTAAATGGATAAGCCCCACCATACCACCTATTGTTATAACCAGGATTGTCAAATCTTACATCAAGAGTTACTGAGTCTTACGCCATAAAGCGCTTAATTAAAGAGTTTAAATTTTCACCCACTCGTAGTTGTGTCTCGCCACCGCGACTCACAACTCCAAGTGACTGAAAATTACTGGAATTTGTTACATTTTAATACATATAAGTTTTCTCAATGGTGCAGTTTTAAGGCATGCTTTAAGAATCACTTTTAGAATCTGGTTAGAGCACTGCTAACAAGAACACAGAAAGTTTACTGTAGTGGATATCAGAGCGCTAGGGGCTATATAAACAAGTAAAACTACACTTTGTATGGCGAAATTATTAAATTGAACTTTCTAGTCACCAACGCGATCTCCAACGCGATCCACAACTTCAAGTTATTGACAATTACTTGGATTTGTAAAATTTAACACCTAAATTAAACAAGTAAACCTCCACTCACCCCCCTATAGACGTTTACTTTGAACTATGCGATGCAGTGGTTATTCTAGTAGTTTTATATGGAATTCAGCTCTGGTACTATAACGGGTGCGACATTTTAGAACAATTTCATTTATAATTCTGTAATTTTTTTTTTTTTTAATGTTCAACGTGCAATGTTATTGTATCAGGTGAGTTAAGGAAGATATCCCTTATCAATAGCAGCGAAGATGGTGATTGTAGCCAGGAAACTAAAATTAATTGTATGTCATATAAACAACTACCTCTCACTATTTTTAACCACAACGAGTGGTTGATGTACTTTAAGTAAACATTAAATGAGTGTGGTTTCCCAATATTTTGGTATCAAGAAAAAGCATGACAGGGAATTTATGTTTTTTACAATCTCTATTGAACTTGCGGATGAAATCCCAGTTTTTTCAGTCATAATCTGCCGACATTCATAATAGGAGTGCATGAATAGTCTACAGAATGTATTACCTTAGATTTGTTCACTCTAGATTTAGACGTCGAAATAACAATCTTCCTGTGGAAAGGGGTGCTGGAGAAAATATTCCTGAAATACTGCGAATAAGTACATATTGCGGTGGAAGTATAGGAGATGAATTCCACTTCCTACTGCAATGTAAACACTTTTATAAAGACAGGTTATATACAAATATATATACAAAGCTACTAATTATACATAGAAGCAAATTAAATCACAAAATGCTGCAAAAAAATCATGTTGTAATGTATTTTACGGCCATTTTGACGCGATCCACAACTTCAAGTGGGTGAAAATTACTCATATTTGTTTAATTGGAAACCACACATTTGCAAATATTATTGCTTAAACACGCATTTCATTCTTAATAACTGTGATTGGTAGGAGTTGCGGCAGAAGTTCAGACGTCAAAATGACAAAATAAATACAGTACTTTCATTCATTCTGTCACTCTACTACGCGTTACTGGTATGGAATAGACGCGCAAGGAACTCTCTCTCATTGTGCTTATTTTAAAATAAACCTAAATCTATGTTTCAAACTAGTAACTTTCCTAAATTTGATCGCGCGCCCATCGATGCATCACACTCGTCCACTGTTAGACATGTCAGGTCTAAATATTGTCATCTTCTTCGCGCAGGTTGTTCAGAAAAGGCTGAGTGTTAGTGTAGCAAAAGAGAAACACCTGAACACTATATATTAAAATGTCCTCTCTACTAAAAAATGAATGGGGTTTTAGGCCATCTTTGTACACATGTAGGCTAAGCTGGGCCAGGAGAACTTCCTGAGGATGGTGAGATGACACTACCCTCCAGACACGGAATTCGAAATTCAAGCCCTGGCGGTCTGAGGCCGAGCCCGCTACCTTTCGGTCACGGAGGTTCCCCAGAATATTGAATCTTCACGAGTGAGCGGGGAAGAAATATTTTGTTTCTTTGAAACTGGAATGCCAGAGCGGGGTTCGAACCCGCGATCTTCGACTTACTCCCGGGGACTCGCTCTGCTCCACGATATAACCTGCTACAATTACTAGTAATTCAAAATGCCATTGCACCCGGAGTCCACCACTCAATACATCTGTATCTCGATCCCCCAGATTTTGTAAATTATGTTGTCTTAAAATAATATCTGGCTCTACGAAAATGCTAGAATTTTCCAAACAATAATATCGTCCCCTTGGAGTTAAAACTGCCACTTTTAAAAGTGACAGTTTAGCACCTTCTAACTCCAAGAGGAAGATATGCGACAAAAGCCTGCCGGGTGACAGAGGGGGTGAGATAACATTGGCCGAACGGGAGATTTATGTCAGTGCCATATAATGACGCCCATATTATGACGTCCTGGGACATATCTCAGTGTCGTATAGTGGTAACGCCCTCAAATATGACAATAGTGAGGGGGAGGGGTATGACATACTCTATATCTCATTCTTTTTTATATGGAGTAAGAGATATGTCATTTTTTAACCTACCAGAACACCAGAGATTGTGTAATTATAGCAGGATTGACGATATTGTGGGCGGAACTCTTCGTCTACGCTGTATGTTGGAATACAGATTTTTGAATTTCGATGGTTTACAAATATTGTATTTTTATTCAACGATGAGATAATATATGCTAACCCCCATATCGCCTTCTGCACCACTATAATCGACTTGATCCTTTTTATTAAGGGATTGAATCACTGTTATCCAGAATGAAATGTGTGTTCAAACATCCAGATTTGCAAATGTTTGGTCTCAATTTAAACAGCTATTAGTGATTTTCACTTGCAGTTGTGGGTTGCGGTAGACTTATGTGTCGATAAACTGTTAAAACTAACATAGTAATATATTATTATTGTTACAGGATATTATATAGAAATATATGTATAAGTATTAACTAGGCGATATTAACCCTTTCAGCGCGAGGATCGAATTTAGACGTCAGAATCTGACGTCTGTATACATAAGATTCTGACGTCTAAAGTCCATTCCCGCACTGAAAGAGTTAAAAAAATGATAATGGGTATCATGACTTGTCATGAGAACTATATATGAATAGAAGGTGGCATTTAAAGGTGATCTATCACCCCTTATATGGTATGAATAATTATGTCCTTATATGGGGTGATTGTCTATCCTGTGACCCTCTCAGAGGGTCACATGATAGTCAATCACCCCATAAAAGGAAACACTTGTGCCCCATCTTGTGGCAACTTTGATTTATTTGTCACAAATTGATTCATACTATATAAGGGGTGATAGATCACTTTTAATCTAGATCTCATTAGAAATTGTACTGACCACCATAGATAAATTAACTACGTAAACAATGTACGTGATCAAAGTACTCTACATTCAGTTTAAATCTTTAAGTGCGCGGATCGGCTTTAGACGTCAGAATCCGATGTCTGTGGTCCCCGCACTGAAAGAATTAAAATATTAATAATGGATGTAGACCCATAACATAGGTATTCAAATGAAGCAGAAAAAAACTAACTAAGCCATTTATGATGATTTGAAATTGATAAAAAACTTTGTTCTCTTTGTTTACATTAAAGTTTTTCAGCGTTTTAAGGGTCGAATTAATAATGGTAATGCTAAGAGTTATGGGAGCAATACGTCCCCTTGGATATGAAAGGGTGTATCTGCCACTTTGCAAAGTGGCAGATACACCCTTTCATATTCAAGGGGTCGAATATGTGAATAGAAGATGGTGGCCATTTAGATCTCCTAAATAAATTAACTAAGTAGACAATATACGTGAAAAATATATATATTTATATATATATACTGTACATTAACCCTTGCAGCGCGGGGATTGATTTTAGGCGTCAACGTCAGATTCTGACGTCTAAGGTCTATCCCCGCGCTGCAAGATTAAAAATATTTATAATGGTCGTAGACCCATAACATAAGTATTCAAATGAAGCAGAAAGAGCTAACAAAGACATTTATGATGATTTCAAATTGAAAAATACACTTTGGTCTCCATGGTTTATACAAAAATACTTCAGCGTTCAGAGGGTTAAGTTCAAGTGTAAAACTACGGTTATAATATACATGACGTGTTCTCCCCGCGCCAAAGCTGGAGATCAAATAACTACATAGTATTATAACATTACATATCGTCCCCTTGGTATTAGAGGGTCGACACTCTGATACCAAGGTGACGATAAAATATCACGTAGGATTAGTGTAGCAAAAATACAGATGAGAAATTTAATTTTTGATCTACGACTATCACCATCCTCAGGAAGTTCTCCTGCCTAGTTTAGCCTATATGTGCACAAAGGTGGCCTAAAACCCCATTCATTTCCTTTGAACTCCCTCGTCGCATGGCAATCAAATTAACTGATTAAAGATGACACAAATTTATTTTTTTGTATTATTATGCCATTTATGTGAAATATATGTTTGTACTGGTCACTTCAATAAACTATAATTTATTTGCTCACTGGAATCACAAAATGAGAAAAACACGCCCTTTTTATTGAAGCAGAAAATAAAAACCTGGCCACATGAATTATATAACTGTATAAATTGTTATGAATCCCACCCAATAATTGTTATTATACTTTCATCATGTCCCCGGGTGGAGGGCGAGTGGATTATTGTTTTACGTCGCTTTCTGCACAATCAGTTATCATGTACATGTATTTATGACGCATGGTGGCCTAAAATCGACGTTAGACCAATGTTGGTTGAATGACGGATCACCGTCTACCACGCTGGTCCAACATTGATCCAAAATTAGCTCAATGTTTCATGGGTTCTGTTCCAGCAAACACGATACATCGTGCCAGTGCTGGGCTAATGTTGGGCCACCGTCTTCGACGCTGGCCCAACATTGGCTCCATCCTGCGTGGTTGTTATTGAAAAAAATATGGCGTTTGTTTTAACCCCTTAAACGCTGAGATATTTTTGTATAAGCCATGGAGACGGAAGGGTCTTTTTCAATTTAAAATCGTCATAAAAGTCTTAGTTAGCTCTCTCTGATTCATTTAAATACTTTTGTTATTATCGCGACAATGGTCGTTTTTAATCTGTTTTATTAGCCTTATCGCACTATTATTGGGAAATGACTGGTCTAGTGGGCTGCATATATGAAAAAAACCCACCTTACCTTGAAAAAATTGCCACAAAAGGTTTCTCGACGGTTTATTGTAGCATTAGGTGTGCTTAATAGCATATCAAAAGTTTACCAAAATCTGACCATGCAAAAAAAAATATTTTTAAGATGGCGTCCAAGACGGGCGCCAGATTCCTAAAATTCCAATTATTTGCCCATCAATCATCCGAAATGACTCATTTTGATGCATTGTCACTTGTTTTGGGTCTAATATGGTACATAATGTAGCTCACACACACCACAGTCAAAATTTAAGTTTTGAAATCCTAGATGGTGGATCAAAATGGCCGCCAAACTGCGAAAATTAAAGGAATAAATAAGAATCATTCCATACATCATTTCTTATCTACAATATTATTGCAGGAGCTATAGCTAAGGTTGAGAAGGACTGTCAAAGTCCATTAGGCTTGACTATAAAATTTGATTATATACTGTCTGGACATAAAAAACGGCAGATGGTCAATTGACCACAAGATGTGGTCAAAGGTCATAAAAATCAATAACAATAAATCCTTGTTATATAGTCATATTTATACTCCAATTGTCGAAAATTAAATACCGATTACTAATATATACATTATATTGCGAAAAAATGATATAAACAAAATATATCACAAATATATGGGGTTAAAGGTCAGAAAAATCAATCAAAATTAGAAATTTGTATATTCAAATTGTCTGAAATTTAAGGCTGATTTCAAATATAATACATTATAGCTAAACCTATTATAAAAATGCTATTTTTTTATTGTAAAAATCAAAATCTTGACTCATATCGGTTTACACTTGAATATGAGTATATTCGTAAAATTCGCGGTTTTTCATTTAAAAAAATAACTGATGTGACCCAATTCAACTGATGTTCATTCATATTGAAACTTTTACACGCTATCAGCGAAATACAGATATGGTAGATATTTCAGAGTGATGCAAAATGTTGAGTACATTGTTTACACGAGCAAAAATGTGGATAGAAAAAAATCATTGAATTTATACATGTAGAAAGGTCAACTGGGAATTCAATCAAAATTGGTTAAACTTAGAATTATTTTAGGTTCAATGGACATACACGTTTGTTGTTTTCAAAACGCGCGTTAGGCAGCATATAGGCTATATACAGTCTAACCTCGTTAT
Organism: Flabesymbios commensalis; assembly: GCA_964017125.1. Taxonomy (NCBI): domain Eukaryota; kingdom Metazoa; phylum Annelida; class Polychaeta; order Terebellida; family Flabelligeridae; genus Flabesymbios; species Flabesymbios commensalis. The sequence goes on along the minus strand of OZ024917.1, from coordinate 66,525,719 downwards.
AACGAAGTAGCAGGGTCCTAAAAAATTACTTCGTAATAACCTAAATTCGCTTTGATCATGATGTTCCCCACTCCCTCCCCATTTCAGATCGATCTGAGCATTCCAAGGTATTGATAATGCATGTATAGTCATTTAGACACATATAATGTATACTTGTATATGTTTTAACACGTTATTTAAAACTGTGAATTGTATACATACACAGATTCTAAAAAATGTGCTGGTCGGCTCCAGGAATATTCAATTAAATGTATAGTCTAATTGGGCCAAGAAATTAGGATAAAGATTATTCAAAAATTTTGGAAAAAATAGTAAAACATAATATTATAACTACGACCCAGGACCATCCCTTTCAAATTACAGCAATGTCGTCCAGAAAATTAATATTGCAGCCATTTTGACTCAGAGCTGCAACATTTTAACGTTCGCCACATTATATCACACTAATCATTCTAGAATGTTAGAAAAAGCGGATTTAAAACTATTTTGACGATCGTCATTAATAGAAATGGCCGCTATGACTTCATTTATTTTGCGGCCAAGGCTTCCAATAGTCCGACTGAGACCTAAAAAAGATTGATGTTGCCTGATTTCTGAGTGCTATTTTTTATCATGTTTACCTGCAAAAGTGTATACCTTTGTCGACCCTGTATCCTTTTGCAGTATACTCTAGGGCATATGAAACCAGTGGTCCTAAATTTCAAGTCTGGGGCGATGTCACTAGGCCCATTTTTTTAAATGTTACCTCTAACTGTTCAGTTCATCCTAATTTAGCCCAAATTGAGCAGTGAGTAGTAAAAATTAAAATATCTCTGGAACCCTTTGGTATATTTAATAATATTGGTGTCGATTTTATATATTTATGGAGATACCACGCATACCACACGATTTTGGGTAAAGATCAAAGGCCGAGGTCATATTTATCGTCAAATTATGCACAAAAAACAAAAAGAATAATAAATGATCAATATATGTTCAACCACCGACTGTAAACATTAAGTATTTTTTTCCTGGTCTAGTAACATTTCAGAAATTGTTATTCTCTCAGCACGTCTCTTTGTAATTTGCCCCTATTTTGCAGGGAAAACTCAAATTATAACATCTCTAAAACCGATTTCCAAAGGCTATGGTAAATCTTAAAAGAACAATTGTTTGCAACACATACTTGTTAACTATATTCCAAACTACACAGTATAAAAATCATTGCTCAGGCAGTCTAAAAAATTGCCGAAGTTGATATTTTGACCTTATGCCCTGCCCTGAACTCCAACATTATTCCTCGACGGTGTCTGCCCTTATTGCACCTACATGTAGGCATATGTGATGCCCATGAAGCTGATATCAAGACAAAAATCTTGGGAGTATTTTTAAAAACAAAAGACGGACCCCAAAATGGCTTCTGAAATTGCCAATAACTATACTCAGGTCCACCGGCAATTTATCTCTAAAGTAATACCACTTTTTTGGATAACTTTAACACGAACAATATGTTTAGGGGGTATTGTTTTCAATTAGAAATCAATAACAAGATTAAATGTTGGCATTTATAGGGAAATATCAATTTCGCAATTTCTTTAGATACAATTAAAAATAATAGTACTCCCTGTGGCCCTTTTAACGCTTTTCAACGTCTCCTCGTCATCTTTTAAAGCTTATATTTCTGTCACCCTTTGACTGCCATCTGTCGCCTTTTACCACCTATTTGCCTTCTATTCATCGCCCCTGTGTCACCCTTTGAACCTCCCCATCGCCATTTAAGCCTCCTCGTCGCCTTTAAAGTATATATATCGTCATTTAACATCACAAATGTGCAAAAAAAACCACTATTTTATTTGAAAAACAAGGAGTTATGTATTATAGCTGCCTGTGGGCGGTTTCGAATCCCGCTTGGTGCAGGATTTTCAGAGAAATATCATGTTTCTCCCCTCTTAATATTGTGACATTGTCTCGATGTTGTGTTCAATGCGCCGAAATGGCTCAGTGGCGGATCAAGCTTAGGGCGGAGCCAGCGTACGCCCCCCCCCCCCTTATTTGTGAAAATATTGCATTTCCATGCATTTTTTTTAATAAATTGAAGCTAACACCCCTTTTTTGAGCCAAAATGTGGCTTACGCCTCCTCCTCTTGCACATTCTGGATTCGCCACTGTGGCTGCAGGCCTGTATGCTCTTCGTGGGGTTGAGATGGCACACGAATGAACAGGTTCAGTAACCAGGGGGTAAAAATGTAATTAATACCAAATAATGTATATACTAGTAATCAGTATTAAATTTCAGTATCACATTTTTATTGTGACCTTTGACCCAATATATTTCCAATATATTTTGTTTACATCAGTTTTTGGCAATATAAGGTATATATTATTAATCAGTATTACATTTCCGACAATTTGAGTATACATATGACTATATAACAAAGATTTAATTTTGATAGATTTTTGGGACTTTTGACTACATATTGAGGTCAATTTGCCGTTTCTTATGCCCAGGCAGTATATAATCAAAGTTTAAAGTCAAACATAATGGACTTCGACAGTCCTACTCAACCTGAGCTAGCTCCTGCAGTAATATAGTAGATAAGAAATGATGTATAGAATGATTCTTATTATTTCCTTTAATATTTGCAGTTTGACGGCCATTTTGGTCCGCCATCTTGGATTTTATAGCTTATATTTTGACTGTGGTATGTGTGTGAAGTGCCCTATGTACCATATTAGACCCAAAACAAGTGAAAATGCATCAAAATGAGTCATTTCGGGTGATTAATAGGCATCCATCCATCCATCCTATAGGGTCCTCTTTATAGATTTGCGTGAATGGATTTTCAATCAAATACCAATCGTCATTTTAATCTCTTTATAATTTTACAACTCGACAGTTATAAATTAGCACATGTGTTGATTTGTGTAAAAAAGAATGACAGTCTGTGATGGCTGTTTAAAATTTAGTTTTAAACAGCTGAACACAGTTGTTATTTATCACTAATGTAAATTTGTTAAGACATAATTCAATTTAGGAGATTGTATGTTACATAAATACAACTATTTTTCATCTTTTGAAGCTGGGAATTGCGTTAGAAACAAACCATTCAGCAGCGTAGTTATGGTTACTAGTAATCACTATGGGTACTAGTAATCACTAAGGTTACTAGTGTTGTCTGTTTGATGGTTGAGACACGCCGCCATCACTATGGTTACTAGTAATCACTAAGGTTACTAGTGTTGTGTGGTTGATGGTTGAGACACGCCGCCATCACTATGGTAACTAGTAATCACTATGGTTACTAGTAATCACTAAGGTTACTAGTGTTGTCTGTTTGATGGTTGAGACGCCGCCATCACTATGGTTACTAGTAATCACTAAGGTTACTAGTGTTGTGTGGTTGATGGTTGAGACACGCCGCCATCACTATGGTAACTAGTAATCACTATGGTTACTAGTAATCACTAAGGTTACTAGTGTTGTCTGTTTGATGGTTGAGACGCCGCCATCACTATGGTAACTAGTAATCACTACGGTTACTAGTGTTGTCTGGTTGATGGTTGAGACACGCCGCCATCACTATGGTTACTAGTAATCACTAAGGTCACTAGTGTTGTCTGGTTGATGGTTGAGACACGCCGCCATCACTATGGTTACTAGTAATCACTACGGTTACTAGTGTTGTCTGGTTGATGGTTGAGACACGCCGCCATCACTATGGTTACTAGTAATCACTATGGTAACTAGTAATCACTAAGGTTACTAGTGTTGTCTGGTTGATGGTTGAGACACGCCGCCATCACTATGGTTACTAGTAATCACTAAGGTTACTAGTGTTGTCTGTTTGATGGTTGAGACACGCCGCCATCACTATGGTAACTAGTAATCACTATGGTTACTAGTAATCACTATGGTTACTAGTGTTGTCTGGTTGATGGTTGAGACACGCCGCCATCACTATGGTAACTAGTAATCACTACGGTAACTAGTAATCACTATGGTTACTAGTGTTGTCTGTTTGATGGTTGAGACACGCCGCCATCACTATGGTAACTAGTAATCACTATGGTAACTAGTAATCACTAAGGTTACTAGTGTTGTCTGGTTGATGGTTGAGACACGCCGCCATCACTATGGTTACTAGTAATCACTAAGGTTACTAGTGTTGTCTGGTTGATGGTTGAGACACGCCGCCATCACTATGGTTACTAGTAATCACTAAGGTTACTAGTAATCACCATGGTTACTAGTAATCACTATGGTTACTAGTAAACACCATGGTTACTAGTAATCACTATGGTTACTAGTAATCACTAATGTTACTAGTGTTGTCTGGTTGATGGTTGAGACACGCCGCCATCACTATGGTTACTAGTAATCACTAATGTTACTAGTGTTGTGTGGTTGATGGTTGAGACACGCCGCCATCACTATGGTTACTAGTAATCACTATGGTTACTAGTAATCACTACGGTTACTAGTGTTGTCTGGTTGATGGTTGAGACACGCCGCCATCACTATGGTTACTAGTAATCACTAAGGTTACTAGTAATCACCATGGTTACTAGTAAACACCATGGTTACTAGTAATCACTATGGTTACTAGTAATCACTAATGTTACTAGTGTTGTCTGGTTGATGGTTGAGACACGCCGCCATCACTATGGTAACTAGCAATCACTACGGTTACTAGTGTTGTCTGGTTGATGGTTGAGACACGCCGCCATCACTATGGTTACTAGTAATCACTAAGGTTACTAGTAATCACCATGGTTACTAGTAATCACTATGGTTACTAGTAAACACCATGGTTACTAGTAATCACTATGGTTACTAGTAATCACTAATGTTACTAGTGTTGTCTGGTTGATGGTTGAGACACGCCGCCATCACTATGGTAACTAGCAATCACTACGGTTACTAGTGTTGTCTGGTTGATGGTTGAGACACGCCGCCATCACTATGGTTACTAGTAATCACTAAGGTTACTAGTAATCACCATGGTTACTAGTAATCACTATGGTTACTAGTAAACACCATGGTTACTAGTAATCACTATGGTTACTAGTAATCACTAAGGTTACTAGTGTTGTCTGGTTGATGGTCGAGACACGCCGCCATCACTATGGTTACTAGTAATCACTAAGGTTACTAGTGTTGTCTGGTTGATGGTTGAGACACGCCGCCATCACTATGGTTACTAGTAATCACTAAGGTCACTAGTGTTGTCTGGTTGATGGTTGAGACACGCCGCCATCACTATGGTTACTAGTAATCACTAAGGTTACTAGTGTTGTCTGGTTGATGGTCGAGACACGCCGCCATCACTATGGTAACTAGTAATCACTATGGTTACTAGTAATCACTATGGTTATGCTAGTAATCACTATGGTTACTAGTAAACACCATGGTTACTAGTAATCACTATGGTTACTAGTCATCACCATGGTCTTACTAGTTATCACCATGGTTATTAGTAATCTTCATGGTTAATAGTAATAACCATGGTTACTAGTAATCACTATGGTTACTAGTCATAACCATGGTCTTACTAGTTATCACCATGGTTATTAGTAATCTTCATGGTTAATAGTAATAACCATGGTTACTAGTAATCACTATGGTTACTAGTATTGTCTATTTGATGGTTGAGACACGCCAACAGTAAGTAAAGCACAGATGGCGCCCTCTTAGATTACCCACACTACCCGTCTGATTCTATCTCCGGCTAGTTTTATCTTTGATAACTGAATAATGTCTTTAGTATTACGTCACATGTAACGCGTGCGGAGCACTCTACCATTGTGTTTAACCCCTAAAGCGCTGAAATATTTTAAAACAAATCATAGAGACCAAAGGTTTTTTTTTATTTTGAAATCATCATAAATGTCTTAGTTAGCTCTTTCCACTTGATTTGAATACGTGTGTTATGGGACTACGTCCGTTATAAATATTGAACCCTTTCAGTGCGGGGATCGATTTTAACCGTCAGATTCTGACGTATTAAGTGGATCCCCGTGCTGTAAGGGTTACCTGCCCTATATGTATTCGTCCACCTAAATGAAACATATGTAGATTTATTAGCACCTGTTCACATAAACAAACCATTTTGCGACGACATTTCAGTATATATTACAATTAAACATGTAAAAATACACACACAAAGACAAAACAAAATTAATATTAAAATAAATATTTAATCTATAGAATCACTGAACAACATATGAACAACATAGAGGGCCGCAGAAGTCTATACATGTATTTATAAAGCTTGTTATTTGTTTGTCAAAATCATACCTTCATAATCAGATATGTAAAATAAATTGGTCAGTCAAGGGCAAATTTCAAAACTGAGAAAAGCTGTAACCAATCAAGGCTTGTGTCTGCAAACCACGTGGTCTGCAAACCACGTGAGAAATTCAGTTTATGTCTCATATATAAAACACGTTTTTACAGGGCATGATTGTCGCTGATTATCACTCAATTCTCAACCTCCTAGTGACGTCAAGGAAAAAGAACGAAATTCGATAGATTCGGATCTACGAATCTATCGTAATTTAGTTCTTTCTCCGACTTAAAATACACAAAATTAGTACGTCTTGCTGATTAATATAGAAAATCTCAATTATCATAATCAGCATGGTTAACCATGAAACATTAGACATGGAGTGTCATGGTAAAAACCTTTATATTATAGACACCCGGCCAATATATGAAATAACAGTAGATTCGTAGGTACGAATCTACTGTTTTAACAATAGACTGACGTCACAGGTGTATTTTAGGTATATATATGCGATATCTAACATGATTTTAATAAAATGCATTCAATACCCATTAACACTTAAAGTGTTGAAATAAACAAATTAAATTTTATCCCACTTGAAGTTGTGTCTCGCTGAAGCGACCCACAACTTCAAATGACTGAAAAATAAAATTAATTATATTTGTTTATTTTGAGATTTAATATTTGTGAATATTGATGTTTAAACACACATTTTCGCAATAACTGTGATCTCACCTGCTAATAATACGGAATAAAAACGACTATAGGCGCGCTTAGCGGTTTACCCTTTCAGCGCGGGGATCGTCTTTATACGTCGGAATCTGACGTCTGTAGACGCCAGATTCTGACGTATAAAGTCGGTCCCCGCGCTGAAAGAATTAAATTAAATTATTTCTAATGGTCTTAGACCCATAACAAAGATATTCAAATAAAGCGGAGAGAGCTAAGATATTTATGATAATTTTATATTGAAAAAACCCCTTTGGTTTCCATGTTTTATATAAAAAGTATTTCAGCGCTTCAAGGGTTTAGGGCTGAAACCAGAAACTTTAATTTGATGTCTCACACTTGGTTATTTTATTAAAATTGTAATTATCATTCTCTGCGATTCTCATCTCGCAGTGAATGATAATATGGTGAGATTTCCTGATACAGATAGGCCTAATCGGCAGATAAAGCTGACATTGGTCGAGAGGTGAAGTGCGATATAGGCTGATACCGATTACAGATACAGACAACAGACAAAAGTTAATTCACACCAATGTGATGCAAATTAAAAAGTGCATTGCAATGATATTTTGATAGATCAAATTGTGATGTTATTTTCATATATATTTGTGAAACCCATCAAAACACCCCGTATTGCATCAATGCATCATTGCCGAAACCCGAAGACTTCATATCAGTTTCTTTACAGAAAATGAGCAAATGGTACAACTGACAGTGTATGTGAGCACAGCATATAAGATAGATAGATAAATAGTTTATTAACTTTTATAATAATACATTTGTAATCAGAGACATAATACAAAAATAAAAAACTGGGCCGTTCTATAAAAGCAAATTACAAGTAGGAAAGTAGGATTAAAATCTCCTACCAAAAAACATAAAATCAAACAGGCAAATCATTTAATAGTTAGACGATACATAGCAAGAATAAAATTACGATAATATTACTTTCAAATATTCTGTTTCTAAAAACCCACCCGTCTACACCCGATTTTACACTTTCAGCGCGAGGACCGTCTTTAGACGTCAAAATCTGTCGTCTACAAATGTCAGATTCTGACGTCTAAAGAAGATCCCCGCACTAAAATAATTAAAATATTCATAGTGGCCATAGAACCATAACATAGGTACACAAATGAATCATCAAAAGCTAACTAAGTCATTTATGATGATTTAAAATTGAAAAAACTCTTTGGTCACCATGGACCTCGTATTTGTATTTGTATTTGTATTTGTATCTGTATTTGTATTTGTATTTGTATTTGTATTTGACCTTGTGTATTTGACCCCATACCTGCCCATGGCTTATACAAAAATATTTCAGCGCTGTAAGAATATCATAAAAATGCCATAGATTTAAAGCATGTATTTAAGTCAGTTTGTCTATATACTATGTTTTGTTTTCATCGTAAGATTGCATTTACAAGTAAGATAACCACCCGTTCACGTTATGTCGTAATAATATAAAATACAGATTGTATAAAATCTCTATGATGTCATTCAGCAGGTTAATAATATGGTCAATAGTGATTGAACAGTGGTCTGTTCCGGAATTGTTTAGGGTGAACTGCCTGTAACATTACCATGGTTACATCTCAGTGAAAACCACTGCACAGAGGCGTCAGAATGTGTTTTTGTGCTTAGTGTTTACCTTTAACCGCTAAGTTGTCATATTTAAATTTTCACCCTCTTGAAGTTGTGTCTCACTTCCGCGACTCACAACTTCAAGTGGATAAAAATTACTCATATTAATTTTTTTTAGACAAAACATTTGGAAATCTTGACGTTTAACACACATTTCTTTCCCAATAACTGTGATTTAACCTGCTATATATAAAACAGACCGCATTGCTATTTGGTCATGTGTGACCGTTTAAGCCCCGTCGTCCTGTAACGTGAAAAACAGTGCACTGTGCGTCGGAATGTGTTTTTGTAGTAAAGATGCCGGGGTACCGTTGTACCCCGGGTACCACGTGATTTGCAGGGCCACCTGGTGAAGGCTGCGGCAATTTGCGTTGCAACAGGTTCCGACATTGAAATATGTTTTACCAATAAAAAAATGCCCCCAAAACAAAAATATTTTACAAAGTAAAAGATTTTTGCCCTCTTTTAAAATTATTTGCACTTTTTGGTACCCAGGGTACAGCCTTGAAAAATAAATTAAATAATTAAACAAAATGGCGGATTTTTATTTGGTACCCCAGGGTACCGCGTGGTGCATGTGTAGACCATACACCTATAGGCCTAACTGTTCTATAATTCTCTGGTGTAGACGTCGCAATTCCTCGACACAAAATGATCCAGGATGACACGACTGATTCAAAAAACCCGGAGAAATAATACCAGGACCCTGATAATGGAGCGGGTGGATTTGATGTGGTGAGGTGGCAGCAAACACGAGACGTTGAACCAGACAGACAGACAGACAGACAGATATTTTATTGACAGAAATAAGTCATTACAGATTTATTTGTCATAGTAATCATAGTAATGAGAGAGATATATGTACACATATATACAAGAATGTTAGCTTGTTAAAATCATATGACAATATACATGGTATGACAAACAACTAAAATCATGTTAAGTGGCATTGCCATAATAAAAACTGGGTATTTCGGTAATATAAATGGCTACTTCTTAAAATAAAATTAATAGGCATTGCCAAGATAACATGGGGGACTATTATTTTGTTTTCCGCACCAAAACCAGAGATAAAATAGCTACTATGTACATGTATAACATACTAATTATATATAGTAGCAAAAAAGACACTCTGGAAAGCGTAGAAACCAAAAATAAACTAATGTTGGCCCAGCGTCGTAGACAATGGGCCAACATTAGCCCAACATTGTTTCAACGTCTCGTGTTAGCTGAGGTGGCGCACGGAGCCAGCGAACAGGTGACGTCCAAACAATGCTGCCAACATTAGTCCAACATTGGTTGAATGACCTCTACCAATGTTGACTCAATGTTGGCCCGCAGTCGCAGACGTTGGGCCAACATTGAGCCGCCATTAGATGAAGGTCCTCCGAAAATGTTGACTCAACATTGAGCCGGCATTGTTTGAATGCCTCGTGTTCACTAGGATGGCGACAACCTATTATGTCAGAGGAAATGGACATATGTTGTAGTTATTGGTCCAGTGATTGCAAAAACGCAAATTAAAAAGACAATTCAGTCCCGTGAGGAATTATAACATGTATTTCGTTTATTATACTGACATATACACTACATTTAACAGATACATAATATAAAAATACACTGATTAATGTATCAGCCAATTAAGGCATATTAGTCAGTTCAATCATATTATTATTACAATAAATAACAATGAAAGTGATAATGATAACAATAGAGACGGTGATTAAAAATTCGTTTCTTTTTTACTGATGCATTTTTTTCTTGGCGGATTTTCCAGGCTTTTCTGATATATCGGCATAAAGGTTTACATAAAGTAGACTCGGTTAAAAGAAAGCGAAAATTATGCTTGAATGAAAAGTTTGAATAGTCGGTATAGCTATAGCTTCATCATACCAATGAAAATAAAATCAGAAGAAAGCTATGCTTCGAAATTGACGAATTTGATAATTTCTCCCGTCTCTTATACCGAAGATTGAAATTGTATTGAAACAATTTTTCCTTGATCATACAAATTTGTACGTAAACTATTATAGGCCTATAATGGACAATGACACAGAAAAAAGTCATCTTCTACATTGGCAGTGTTACATAATGTACATAATCTTATTACATGTGTGAAAATTAAAATCATCTGATTGTGTAAAATAATATTCTATAGTATTACCACTCTACTTAACCCGTGCAGTGCGGGGATCGAATTTAGACGTCAGAATCTGACGTCTGTAGACGTCAAATTCTGACGTCTAACGTCGATTCCCGCACTGTAAGAGTAGAAATATTTCTACTGACCGTTGACCCATAACATAGGTATTCAAATGAATCAGAAAGAGCTGACTAAGACATTTATGATGATTTCAAATTGAAAATACCCCATTTGGTTGCGGTGTTTTTTTACAAATTATTTCAGCGCTTTAAGGCCTAATCCTTAACCCGCGATGCGCGACTATACTCGTTCTTAGTCCGTTTTATGAGCTGATCAAATTACTGATATTTGTAATGAAATGTGTGCCTAAACATCAAGATTTGCAAAGTTTTGGTCTCAAATGAAACAAAAATGAATAATTTTCACCCACTTGAAGTTGTGGGTCCAGGTAGCGAGACACAGCTTCAAGTTGGTGATAACTTAAATTATTTAAATTATGTGACAGAATACGATTTGTGTGTGGAATACGATTTTAATTATTTAAATTGGGGAGTAGAATACGATACTTGGGCCTAGTGAACCTACACACCTTGGACGCTGCCCCAGCATTATAGCGGAATCGGGTAAACTACTTGTGTTGAAATATTACATAATTATACCGATAATAGGAATACCTCAGCGATTTTGAACATTATATTACTAGGGGTTAGCATAAGAGATCACAATTTTACAATTATAGAAATAGTATCTGAATATGTTTTAGATTCTAACAGATTCACATAAATAATTCCAATGCTAGCCACTGTAACATGCTCATGAACGCTGTTTAAAACAATATTATGTATGTCACAATTATATTATTTGTTGAATTTGCATTGTTTGCCATCAAACGAGTGTTATAACCATGTCAGGGGAGGGGAGGGGGTCTGAGGCTCATGACTTGTGTTATATTTACTTCATTTCTAGGGGAATCAGCACCACTGTGGAATAAATCAGATGCCTGTAGTCATAGTGATGTAGCAGAGAATACCTGATTAGATCTAAGGCAGATAAGAAATAATTTGAGCTGAATAATTCAAGTCATAACTTGCAGTGAATAAACATTTGTCTAGACTTGCGTAAAAAATCACTATAAAGCTTCATTTTCTTTCCAGGCCCGCATTACTTTAATCCTCACTGGTAAATATTATCCAGGGAAATATTTCCTTTGTATAAATTTCTCATCTTCAAATAAATTAAGTACACTACTTAAATTTTGCGCCACTCCTTTACTCTTACAGCGCAGGAGTCGTCTTTAGACGTCAGAATCTGATGTCTGTAGACGTCAGATTCTTACGTCTAACGTCGATCCCCGAGATTAAAGAATTAACATAATGGTCGTAGACCCATAACATAGGTATTCAAATGAAGCGGAAAGGGCTAACGAAGACATTTATGATAATTTCAAATTGATTTTTTTTTTTTTCTGGTTTATCGGTATGTATAAAAATATTTCAGCGTTCTAAGGGTTGACCCTTCAAACCATGATCACGTATAGGTCTAGAGCCCTTTCAGCCTTTTTATTCCTCCTTCAAACAATACAATTTTAAGAAGAAATGAACATTAAATTGGCCAGATTCACATCTTTTCATTCTAATTCTTTTAAATCTAAGTAATTTCACCCACTTGAAGTTGTGGGTCGCGGTAGCGAGACACAACTTCAAGTGGATGAAAATTAAATCTGATACCTTAGCGCTACAAGGGTAATATTAAGATCCTGTTACCATGGTTACGGAGTCATATAAAATACTGTGAATATAAAATATGGAGCCAATAAAACAGTTATATCAAATATAGAATCACATTTTGATTGTTTGATTATTTGATTATTATTTTGATTATCACTGTAGTTTTTATGTGGAGAAATAATTTGGTTATTTAATTTACACAGGGCCTGCGGTAGTTTAAATATGAGGTCATAATTTGTTTATTTGATTACATAGGCATACTGGTAGTTTAAATATGAGGTCATAATTTGGCTATTTGATTTACACAGGCATAATGGTAGTTTAAATATGAGGTCATAATTTGGTTATTTGATCACATAGGCATACTGGTAGTTTAAATATGAGGTCATAATTTGGTTATTTGATCACATAGGCATACTGGTAGTTTAAATATGAGGTCATAATTTGGCTATTTGATTTACACAGGCATACTGGTAGTGTAAATATGCAGTCATAATTTGTTTATTTGATTACATAGGCATACTGGTAGTTTAAATATGAGGTCATAATTTGGTTATTTGATCACATAGGCATACTGGTAGTTTAAATATGAGGTCATAATTTGTTTATTTGATTACATAGGCATACTGGTAGTTTAGATATGAGGTCATAATTTGTTTATTTGATTACATAGGCATACTGGTAGTTTAAATATGAGGTCATAATTTGGTTATTTGATCACATAGGCATACTGGTAGTTTAAATATGAGGTCATAATTTGGTTATTTGATTACATAGGCATACTGGTAGTTTAAATATGAGGTCATAATTTGTTTATTTGATTACATAGGCATACTGGTAGTTTAGATATGAGGTCATAATTTGTTTATTTGATTTACACAGGCATAATGGTAGCTTAAATATGAGGTCATAATTTGCTTATTTGATCACATAGGCATACTGGTAGTTTAAATATGAGGTCATAATTTGGCTATTTGATTTACACAGGCATACTGGTAGTGTAAATATGCAGTCATTATTTGTTTATTTGATTACATAGGCATACTGGTAGTTTAAATATGAGGTCATAATTTGTTTATTTGATTACATAGGCATACTGGTAGTTTAAATATGGAGTCATGACTTCATAATTTGGTTACATAAATATGTAGTTATTTAACAAACTAGTTATTTAAATATGGAGCCAACAAACCACTTGGATTTATTAAAACAGATTAAAATATCCAGTCAATAAAGAATATTGTTAATTCATACTTGGAGTCAATAACAGACACTGGTCATTTTAATACATAGCTGAAGTTTGACTTGTTGTTTTTGTCAGATCAATAGTGAATGCTGACATACTGCAAATAATAATATATTGTTTTCTTCTTTTCTTTTCTCAGATGTTTAGCCAAGTAAATAATATTGTTTTCTAAGGCAACTAATATATCATGTGAACATGGCTAAGCTTAAACTAATAACTATTGATAATCATTCTTTTATTTGCATTTCGTATCTTTATGTACGGTTTATTTTCCTGTCTGTGTTAATTTTTAATTGAACATAAATACAACAGTTATAGTATTGAATATGTGGAGACATGAACAATCCCGGAATGTAAACACAACAAGCACACTAATGAATGCCCTGTTTTCAGCATGTTCATATTTTGTATTACTTTTCTAACATTTTCTGATGCGGATTATTCTAGCTGCAGCAAATAAAAAAGCTGTTTGTGTACTGTTTTTTTTACAGAACATTCAGACCCGGAAATATCACAACGTTTACAACCGTCGCTCGGGACACCGCCAATGCAGGCTCAATGCTGGGTCAGCGTCGCAGATAATGGCCCAACATTGCGGCTACATTGTACCAGCATCTCATGCAGCCTGGTGCACACATTAGCAGATTGAAATCAGATTTTTCTCTGCAGAGCAGATTAGTTTGATAAATGAGATTCCCTGGGAGCGGGGCTCGGGGGGGGGGGGGGGGGGGGTGGGAGATTTACGATCCTCAGGACGTTCAATTCAATTCACAAACATAGATACCCCATCTCCAGATGATGCACGCGCCGGGTCCAGGGTTCAACTCTCCCTCCAGGCAAGGAGAATCCGACAGAAGTATTTTTTGGCGCCCCTCATTATTCACGAACCGAGCGATCACTTGATGTCGGCCTCATACTACACAAATAGTATAATTACTGAATACTAATAATTTATTAATATTATGGGCCTCACTTTCACTTGTCTTATTATTATATCTAGTTTTATCTACATAGATATTTATGTATAATTATATAGCTGTATATATAGATTATGATTTTATGTTATTTTTCTAACACGATGTATATTGTAGAGCAAATAAATTGATTGATTGATTGATTAATTGATTGATTGATTGATTGATTGATTGATTGATTGATTGATTGATTGATTGATTGATTGATCGATCGATCGATTGATTGATTGATTGATTGATTGATTGATTGATTGATTGATTGATTGATTGATTGATTGATTGATTGATTGATTGATTGATTGATTGATTGATTGATTGATTGATTGATTAAGAAATATACCCAGAAAGGGTTAAATCACAGTCTTAACTGAGACAAAACATTGTATCGTCATCTAGGTGTAAAAGGCTCGTATCTGCCACTTTTGTTCTATACATGTGATAAATGTATTTATTTCTAATTAAAATACTAGATGCAATTCAAAATACATTTGAAATGTAATGAAAACGCTACGTTAACTGAAACGTATCAATTACTTTAATTAAAAACTCTAGATAAATTTTGAAAAAAGCCTATGGTTGAAATAAATCAAATTAGATCTAAATGACGGGTTTCTGTGAAACGCTGCCGTGTGCATTTCAAACAAAATGCATGTACTTTGGTTTACAGTCAGATCTGAGCAAACGCCTGACATTGTCCCAATGCTGGTTTAATGTTGGGCCACCGTCTGCGACGCTGGCCCAGCATTAAACCAGCATTGGATCTAGCGATACAAGGGTTAAACCTTAAACAGCAATGGCGGTAATAGTTGTGTTTAATCTGTTTTTTTAGCAGGTTGAGTCACTGTTATTGGGAATGAAATGTGTGTTTGAACAAAGATTTGCAAATATTTGGTCTAAAATTAAGCAAATATCAGTAATTTTCTCCAACTTGAAGTTGTGTTTTGCAGTAGCCAGACACAACTTCAAGTGAGTGAAAATAACTGACATACATACAATTTGAATAAAAATGTATGCTCATCTTGCAAATTTCATGCTCATATTTTCTCTGTTTTTTGTCTGTTTTTAAAGGAAAAACAGACAAGCTAAATACGACTATAGACGCGCTTAGTACTTAGTACTTGTAGACGTCAGATTCTGACGACTAAAGTCGATCCCCGCGCTGTAAGAGTAAAAATCTTTCTACTGGCCGCAGACCCATGACATAGGTATTCAAATGAATCAGAAAGAGCTGACTAAGACATTTATGATGATTTCAAATTGAAAAAACCCTTTGGTCTCCATGGTTTATAGTAAAGTATTTCAGGGCCCATGAAGCTTACAAACATGTGTAGTTAATATTGCTTTACGTCGCTTTCTGCACAATGATGGCAATATCGCGACAGACTGAAGCCTGAAGTCGGAACTATGCCCTACTCTTATCGAATGACTTCAAGGGCTCTTTATATATTGCACAGTACCACAGACAACATTGCACACTCCAGGCCTCTTAACAGTTCGGAGCACTATATATGCACAACTTCGATGACAAACATCAGACCCAGTCGGGATCCGAACCCAGTACCTCTGAGTTCCGAGCCACATCCCGTACCGAGTGATCAGCCATCGGAGCTGACAAGACAAGACAAGACAAGACAAGACAAGACAAGACAAGACAAGACAAGACAAGACAAGACAAGACAAGACAAGACAAGACAAGACAAGACAAGACAAGACAAGACAAGACAAGACAAGACAAGACAAGACAAGACAAGACAAGACAAGACAAGACAAGACAAGACAAGACAAGACAAGACAAGACAAGACAAGACAAGACAAGACAAGACAAGACAAGACAAGACAAGACAAGACAAGACAAGACAAGACAAGACAAGACAAGACAAGACAAGACAAGACAAGACAAAACGCGGACCGTCTTTATACGTCCCCGCGCTGAAAGAGTTAAAATAGTTATACTTGTCGTAGACATAACATAAGTATTCAAATAAAGCAGAAAGAGTTAACTAAGACATTTATGATGATTTCAAATCGAAAAAAGACCCTTTGGTTTCCATGGTTTATACAAAATAATTTTGCTTTTTAAGGGTTAAGCTGTAATTAAGTCAGACATTACTATTCAATATTGCCATAGATTGCCGTATTCCGCTATTCCCCCGCTCGGTGACGGAGCAGGCAATATGGCAGCTAACACCATGATTTTTATTTATTCACCTAAAAAACTCGAGGGTAAGGGCGCAGACTGTTAAGGGACCGTACATCAAACCAAGCGGTAACTCTACATTAGCGGGACAGATAAGAGAAAGGGAAATATCTGTGGCTGGGGGGCGGGGGGGGGGAAGGGGGGGGGGGTGTAGGACATGATTAAACCCTTTGAGCACTAGGCACGAGCATAATCCTTTTTATTCCATTTTATTAGCAGATTACATTACTTTTATTCGGAATAAAATATGTCTTTCATTTTTAATTTCGGTGTCTCAAATTTAACAAATACGAGTAATTTTTCACCAACTTGAAGTTGTGGGGCGCGGTAGCGACACACAACTTCAAGTGGGTGAAAATTTAAATAAGGTATCTTAGCGGGCAGATGGTTAATACCGGTCCCCATCGGTATCCGTCCCAGATATTCCTGGTAAAGAGAATCAAAGGAGATAATCTGGTGTGATTAAGCTCTCCATGCAGCGGAAAACACATATTTATGGCGTGTATTTCTGAATATTGTCAGATTATACTCGGGTCCCATCCGGAGCGAGTCTACACAGTGAATTCCATGCAGTGAACCAATGTTCGTTTAATGTTGGGCCAGCGTCGTGAGCGGTTTGCCAACATTAAACAAACACAATGGTTAAATATGTCGTTTTTACTGGGTTTTCTAGGGGTGTCTTTACTACAAGCAGTCAGACAGTGATATTTTTAACGACAACAATAATTCTTATTTCTAACGTATTTTTCATATTTATGTATGTTTATAATATTTTTATAGGGACATATATATTTGATAAAGGCATAATAAAAGCATATTAAAAGCAGATGAATTAAATAGGTATATATATGGTCATATATATATTTTATAAAAGCAGAGCAAAAGCAGAATAATTTGAATTGTATATATGATAGCTACACTTGACCCTTCACTCCCAAGTTCTTAATTTAATTTGCACCCACTTGAAGTTTTGCCTCGCTACCACGATCCACAACTTCAAATGAGTGAAAATAATTATCTTTGTTTAATTTAAAACAAACATTTACAATTTCTGGTGATAGAATATCAATTGATATCACGAATCTGTTATTTGACGTAACGTCATTTGACGTCAAATTCGGAAAATGATAACAGTCGTGACAGCTCTTAACCCTTTCAGCACTGAAATAATGATAAAAAATATAATGGCCATAAACCCATGACACATGTATTTAAATAAAAGGTGATCTATCACCTCCTATATAGTATGAATAATTTTGTGACAAATAAATCAAAGTTGCCACAAGATGGGGCACAAGTAATTCCTTATATGGGGTGATTGGCTATCATGTGACCCTCTGAGAGGGTCACATGATAGCCAATCACCCCATATAAAGACATAATTATTAATACCATATAAGGGGTGATAGATCACCTTTAAGAGGAAAGAGCTAACTAAGTAATTTATGATGATCTCAAACTGAAAATAAGCCTTTGGTCTCCATGGTTTATACACACATATTTCAGCGTCGTGGGGGTTAAAGGGTTAAATCAAGAGAAGTAGTATTACCATGATATGTGTTGTACGAGCACATGATACAAAATAAATACTTCACAATAAAAATATAGTTCATAATAACGGTCAGGAGCCTGGTCGTTGAAAAAAGGGTTTTTTTCAATTAATATAATCAGCTAAATGTCTCAGCTCTTTCTGGTTCATTTGGGTAATGGGCTTATTTTTCAATCAAAATTTATATATTGTCATCCTATGTAAATATTTCAAATATAATTTCCATTCTTGTATTTTATTTTTATTCTTTTAGATTTTTTTTCAACGACCAGACCGGCTCCTGGCTGTTATTATAATTATTTGTTTATTCCATAATGAATTTGCATCACCTTGGTATTAAAGTGTCTTTTCTCTAATACCTAGGTGACGAAAGGGTCTCTATGCTCGGAAGACTAGCTACACACGGCCGTTAGGATTTTCACAAACTTTTTATTTCTCTTAGATTCTGTTCACGTCTTCCTATCTCTGGCCGCCAGATCTGCACCCTTTGAGTCTAAGGGGAGCTCATCCCCTGATTGATTGTACATTAATTAACCCTTTACCTGCTAGTGACGTATGCATTCATCATCTGACATATTATGTCATAAATCAGTAATTGAGATCCGGTAATCACTGGATCTAAAATCAATTATCTGAAAAACAATCAGTTTGTAACATTTTTCAACTCAAAAGCGTTAAAATCATGATTTTACCATATTTAACCCTTCACACATTTTATTGCGATTTATTTTTAGAGTTAGAGATGTTAAAGTGTGAATATTTTTCCCGAATTTGTGTCAGCACGAGGCGCGTTTCTGAAGAGAAGAAAAATGTCAACTTATTGTCTTCGCGAGTAGGTTTTTTTATTAAAGATTGTTTCATACAATTCTATTTTGAACTCGGGGTTTAAGAAACAAAATGAGCACATTTGTTGGTTCCCAGCAAACCTATCGCTTCTTTAACCCTTAGAGCGCTAAAATTAAAAAAAAAAAATTATCCACTTGAATTCACGTGACAATTTTTCGTATTTGTCTAATTTGCGATCAAACATTTGCAATTCTTGATGTTTAAACACATATTTCATTCCCAACACATGTAACTGCGATTTACACGGCTAATAAAAGGGATCTAAAACAACTTCTGTCTCGTTCACCGGTGTGAAATTTAATGTTGGCCCATCATCGGCGACGTTGGCACAACATCTAAGCCAGCATTGCGTTTTCTTTTCGCGTCTGTGGGTTGGTACATATTGAATGATAGATAGGTTTACACTATACGGAGCCATTAAAATGGTGATTAATTACGATGTGTTGTAGCTGGGATATTACGTACGATGGCCTCAAGCTGCACCATAAATCTATATTGTGGAGAGATTTATATCCATACCTTCCTGCCTTTTGTTTCGACTCGTGTCTCAAATTAAATTTAGGGCCTGCACCCTTCAGCGTGTGACGGGGGCTGTGACACTGTAATACGTACTGACACTCTATAATAAGGTGTTCACTGTCTGACATACATGGCTATCAGCCTATATCTAACTATCATTTAGTCCTCATTAGCATGCATACTGATGTCAGTCTATGTTAAATATCACTAGATGTTCATTACCAGGGGAGATTGGTAGTACTTCATATCACGTTGTGTGATACAGTCGTTTATGTGATTTAATAACAGTTCATGTCACACTCTGTATGATGTCCTCACTGTGAGATTTGTATGGATATCCGTCCATATCACACTCAATCGCTATGATTGATTATGGGACGTATATTGGAATATCGCACTCTCCATGAAAAACAGGATTTCGCACACTCTATGAGCGTCCATATCACACTCTGATCCATGCGATTTAATATCAGACGCACACGGGATCAGATGTCGGGGTTTTCACTGCTGGACGTATGTGGTATCAATCCATATCACACTCTATGGCATGGTTTTTACTATCAGACTATGTGCTATCAGGCCATATCACACTATATGGCATGGTTTTTACTATCAGACTATGTGGTATCAGGCCATATCACACTCCATGTTGTGGCTGTCACTGTCGGACATATGTGGTATCAGTCCATAGCACAGTTTTTTTACTATGAGATGTATATTGAGAAATCGCACTCTAAACCATGCATAACCATTATCTATATCGTGTTAGTCAATAGGCTATAGCTCCTTATCACACGATATGACGTTGTCTTCACTATGTCTACCACACGCACGTTGATATCAGCTGATATCACTATGCGGTGGACATAATGGGAGATATATTGCTATCAGCCCATATCACACTCCGTGTAGTGATATTTCCTGTCAGTGAGTGAATATTGCTTTACGTCGCTTTCTGCACAATCATGGCAATATCGCGACAGACGGAAGCCTGAAGTCGGGACTATGCCTTACTTTTATCGAATGACTTCAAGGGTCCTTTATGGTGCACAGTACCATAGACAGCACTGTACACTCCAGGACTTTGAACAGTTTGGAGCACTGTATATGCACATAGTGGCCGACCGATATGAGAGATATATTGGTATCAGCCCATATCACACTCTTTTTAGTGGTTCTCATTACCAGACGCACGATATCTCTTCATATCATATAGAAGTACCAGCAACAACTTTGGAATATTATACTTGATTGGACATTAACGGTAAATATACTTTATTAATTATCTTGTAAGAAATACAAGCGCTGTTTATTTCAGGTTAAGTATGATCAAATATCCCCCTTGTGGTTAGAAGGTGTTAACTGCCACTTTACAAAGTGGCAGTTTAGCACCTTCTATCTCCAAGGGGAAGTTACATATTCCTTGTAAGAATACGGTGCTTTTGCATACCGCTCTGAAATGAATAGGGTTTGCATATCGTATGTATGTTAGACTCACATTGACCTGCTGCGGATGATTGAGGCCTTAGACTGGCGCAACTGCTCCAAAAAATATGTATGTTGGCGCCGCATGTCGATTGATGCCAGTGTCAAAGCAAGGGATTTATATTAGTATTCCCTGAACACATTGCTAGTTTCAGGTAAATTTGTTCGCTTATGACGTCATAAACGTGACGTTTAATACACGTGTCTGCAGAAAAAAGCGGTGACCGTGAGCCTAATGTCTGTCGTAAAAGTAGATTAATGTGGCGGAGATTGTCGAGGCACAGTTCTCGTTGCTTTCGGAGAATTTCGGAGACTTTCAGCGGATCCTGGGGGCTCTCACAACTCAGCCTCTTTATCCCTGGGATTAATACTTTTTCAGCATCTTCAGAAAATTGACAGATATATTTCAGCCCCCACCCCCTTCACTTTTTCACCTATAACCCATTCTATGCGATGTGGGCCCTTACAGCGCTGACATATTTTTGTATAAACCATGGAGACAAAAGTGTTGTTTTTTCAATTTAAACCATCATAAATATCTTAGTTAGCTCTTTCCAATTCATATGAATATCTATGTTATGGATCTAAGACCATTATAAATATGTAATACTTTCAGTGGGGTGACAGACGTTATAGAATCTGACGTCTATAGACGCCAAACTCTGACGTCTAAAGTCGGTCCCCGCGCCGAAAGGGTTAAACCAACACTTCAGTGTGAGACTCGCCAATGTGTCTGTGATGCTGAATGATAACATGTTATGGGTTTACGGCCATTATATATTTTTTTAATTCTTTCAGTGCGGGAGTCTGAAGACGTCAGATTCTGACGTCTGAAAACGTCAGATTTTCACGTCTAAAGACTGTACCCGACTTAAAGGGTTATCGACTCTCAACTAGTGGTGAATGAATAATTACATGAATGAATGAATGAATGAATGAATGAATGAATGAATGAATGAATGAATGAATGAATGAATGAATGAATGAATGAATGAATGAATGAATGAATGAATAAACCTCCTGAGGGTGGCTAGATTGATCAGGTGACACTTCCGTTAAGATACAAGACTCGAAATTCGTATACAGTTGATCTGAAGTCGATCACACTATTTTTCACAGAGGCTCCCCACAACATTGAGCACAACATTCGAGCTAGCGCATGTGTGTGTCTGCGAATGCTACATTGCGTTGAATACTTCATTTTGTTATATATCCTGACAGAATTGACACCTTTAAATTCAGGACATTAAAATTAAAATAATTGGTTTATTCTACAAAACTAGTCGTATATTTAACAAATATATGATTATTTCGCCTGGTAAAAGTTGTGGGTCGCGGTGGCGAGACACAACTTCAGGTGGGTGAAAACACAATGTCTTACCTCAGCGTTAAATGGGTCTGACAGACGTTAGGGTGACAAGGGTTTACGTCTAGCAGACGTTACGCTGACGTGGGACGTGACCTAATCACGCGCGCGTGAATTATGACGTACATATCTCATCGTGCGCGAGACGACGGTGGGAATCCGCGAGACAACAATACATTATGGTGAGCGTGAGCGCTAGCGTGAGCGGAAACATTGTCACACTGGGGTTTCATTAGAGGTGGATGAATTTATTTGACACAGAAAAGATATGATGTATTTTTTCTGTGTCAAATAAATCAATTCCATTTCCACATATTATGCTACAAATTGGTGTAATAATTATATTACTGTGCAATAACAAAAGTCATATTCCATAACATGAACACCGTTTGAATGTCTTAACCCTTTAAGCCCTTACGATGCATTAAGGCATCATTATACATTCCTGAAAACATAATTAATATTCATACAGCCAAGGCTTTTAGAACGAAAATTTCCATGAAACTGGTTTACCAATGCATGGTAATTTTTTTAAATTTTTAAACCACATCAAATCATCTTCATTCACTGCAAGTCGAGAATTGCGACAGCAATTCGCGGCTTGTAGTGAATGAAGATGACAATGGTGAATTCAGAGCGACTATATAGTCGTTTTTAATCTGTTTCATTTTCCCATCAATTCACCGTTATTGGGAATGCATTGAGTGTTCCAACTTAGGGATTTGCAAAAAAAATTCTCAAATTAAACAAATGTGAGTAATTTTCACCCGCTTGAAGTTGTGGGTCGCGGTAGCGAGACACAACTTCAAGGGGGTGAAAATTAAAAAATTAATGCAACGCTTTAAATGTTAAAGTCAGAATAAACTAAGGAAGTGTGATGATTCTCTTCCAGTATTTCACATACTAATTTTATGATGGAGTGGTCAAGGGCTGTGATTTTGAACTTAAATATAAACATATTATAATATAATATAATATTATTATTCTAGTAAGCAGACTTATTATTTAATTTTTATATTTTTAAAGTATATAATAATAATAATAGTAATATTAATAATAATAATAATAATAATTGCGTTTATTACCATTAAATTCCTAACATTTTACTAATAAACATAATAGTAATGGTGGCAACGGGAAAAAGGCAGAGTTCCCTATGTACCCTTTGAACTTACACTTCTTATTAAATCTCATCCTTCTATATATTCTTTATATAAGCAGTATTTATATAAGCAGGAAAACGATTCACGGTTTAAAGTGTATATGGATTTAAATATAATAGGGCCTAATTGATGACAAAGTCATTGTAGGCCTACACTATACTAAATCACTAACTTACTGAAGTAGAGGAATATAAGATTTCTAGAGAGATCAGCAGATTTTATATAACTAATATATATAAGTTAAATTTGCACTCACTTGAAGTTGTGTCCCGCTACTGACTAAAGTTTCACTTGAAGTTGTGGGTCACAGACTGTGACCCACAAATTCAAGTGAAACTTTAAGGTTTAAATATTGAGAGAGGTTAGGTATCGGTATCTATTTTTTGTTGTGTTATTTTTATGACTAATAAGTCTAACATGACTTCTATATTGAACAAAGCGTTTCTCTGTCTGACATTATGAATAAATAACCAGAGCGTCTAATCTCAACCATTACAACGAAGAAGTATTTTTATATAAACCATGGAGACCAAAAGGTGTTTTTCAATTTGAAATCATCATAAATGTCTTAGTTAGCTCTTTCCAATTCATTTGAATACCTATATGTTATTGGTCTACGTACATTAGTGCGAGGAGCGTTTTTAGACGTCAGAATCCGACGTCGACAGACGGTCCTCGCACTGAAAGAATTAAAATATTTCTGACGTATAAAGACGATCTCCGCACTGAAAGGGTTAATACACTGGATGATTTCTAAGAACCTTTCACAGTTAGGTGATAGTGATATAGTGATATGATATAGTGACTTCTATATAGCGCCAGTATCTCGACACCCAATGACGCATTCAACTAAAATCTGTGTTCTATGACAGGTCCATTGTCAGAAGAAAAGTTCAAAATATGACGATCGGTGGATTCTCAGACTGAGGTGGTAATTAAAAAAGGTGTGTTTTTATTTTTTTCTGAAAAATCTTGACTAATTTTGTTTCTCTTACGTCGAAAAGTAAATTCAACAAACACGGATGATAAATGGCGGTAATTCATGTTTGTTCGCGACCTAAGTTATACCAGGTTGATAGTTTCCGATCTGAGTGTTTGCAGGTGATCCTTGAGCTAGTCAAGCCTTTAAACCCTCATGATGCATCATTTTGTATCTCCTAGTAAGGATTTAATTTCCTAAAATCTATGGTTTTTAGAACGAAAATTTTCGTGGACCTTTTAATAACAACGATATCATTTATTCAGTTGTCATCGTCTTCGTCATCTTCATCTACTTTTTTTTAAATAATCCGAAAATGTTATGCTTTGGAAATATTTGTTATACCCTGGATGAACGAATAAATCATATAAAAATGCCAATATAGGCCTAATAAATATTTAAGTACTCATAAAGCCGATACATTTAAAATTCCACATTCTTTCTATCTGAATACAATTCCAGTCTTTCCCATCGCCTGTTGTTATATTTGTTTGAAATGCTGTATATAATTTTATAAAATATATACATTTGTCGCATTTAATTAATATTATTAAGTTCATTTACTGTATATAGTATGTTTAAATTTATATTGACTGTTTAATTGTGGTATGTTCATTGTGTTATTTTAATATCTACCTGTTTAGCTCGAGGATCTTAATTAGTCGTCTTAGTTACTGAAAGGTGTTTTGGCAAATCCGTCAAAAAAAAAATGGTAAAAAAATTATATTTTCCACGAAGAGCCAAATTGTGCATGGAATGTTACATTAACCCTTAAGGCGCCATATCAAATAATTTAAATTTTCACCCACGTAAATACCGCGACCCACAACTTCAAGTGACTGGAAATTACTTGCATCTGTAAAAAATGAATCAAATGTCATTTAGCAAATTTGATGCAAATTTCTCCTTCTAAATTTCTTCTTTAAGGAACAAACAAATAGGTCAATAACGGGTTAGCGCAACATTAACGTTAAAAATATTGAGTCAACGTTGACAGACGGACACGGAGACCAAAATGGTGGCCTCAGATTTACTTTTTATTAAAAGAAATAACGCTTTCCCCTTCAATTTGTACACCAGATGCATAAACTTTAACTACTTTTTGTTTAAAAAATAAACTTTCCCCCTTCAATTTGTAGAGAGGGTGCATAAACTGTAAATAATAAAATGTAGAACATGAATAGCAATGTCAATTTAAAGTTAAGCTACAGTTAAGCTACAGTTAAACAGTTTGTTTATTGTTCCAGTAATGGGTTGATTGACTACTGAACCGGTAAATTAAATAATTTAAATTTTCATCTACTTGAATTTGTGTCTCGCTACCGCGATTCACAAATTCAAGTGGATGACAATTACTAATATTTTTTAATTTGAGATGACACGCTTGCAAATCTTGATGCTTAAGCGCTCATTCCGCTCCCAAGAACCGTGATTGCATGCATAATAACATGAATTGAAAACGACTATAGCCATACTCAGAGATGAAAGGGTTAAACTATTTGATTAATTGAGCATCTGTGTTATCGACTAACATTTTATTTCGTTTAGAATTTTTTGAAAACCGTATAACTTGGTTAATGACTTTGATACAGATAATTTATGTACCTGGTCAGAGGCGTGTATAACAATAATATTTCATACTATGGTCCAGTTGACAGTTTTAACTTACAAAAATAAAGACAGCTAATTCAGAAGTAATATTACAACGGTCACATGTCATAAGCTCAATACATTTAGACATTGATGGTTTTCGCCAATAGCTAGGTGTCACTGTTTTTTTGTAATCGTAGTGCTCCACGTTAAAACATATTTTAAAATTATATATATTCTAATTTTATTATTATGGTTTCTGGGCTAGCTCAGGCATATCGCCTGTTCTCAGTTAACCTGCCCTATTGTACTGTTTGATTATTATGTCATGTACTTAACGTATTCACGTGTACTTTGTATGGCGAATAAATAAATACACCTATATAAATGCCCTTGTAGGACAAACATTAAAAACAAAAGGGAAGGTGCGAGTGAAACATTGAGTCAACGTTGAGTGTTACGTTTGCTGGGAAGCGGCAGTCCGTATTATCGTACAAGTTACGATATATCGTAGGCTTCTGATTGGTCGAGATTGCCATCTCGACCAATCAGAAGCCTGCGATATATCGTAACTTGTACGAGAATACGGGCAAGCTCTGCGTAGTTTGTGATCACATCCACACATGCATAATCTTTGTCAACCTTCCACCATACATGTACCATGGGAAACCCTCTGGATCCGCCTATAGCTGGTGGATCTGTCAAAAAAGCTCATGTCGCAGAAAAAAAATGGAAATTCTGATTATCTATGTAACGCCAAAACTGGGGATCGCAAAAATGATAGCGTGTATTTTAAAATGGTAAGATTGTTAGTTTATTAAATCTAAACACGTTTTATTATAACATTATGCAGCTTGAACTTCGAAAATCAGGCATCCTGCTACAGTCTGTTCGACGGTGTGAGGATGATCCAAAACGAAACTTAGTTTTTCGGTATTCAGTCAGTCAATTTTCAAGCGATTTTCATGAAATTTTGTAAACCCTATTTTCTAGTCATTTGGCATCGATCCTGAAAATTTCGTAAGAAAAATTGTATAGTTCAAGAGTTAGACCATTTGACATGTAGTAAATGTCTATTTATGACGCTTCTCTATAACATGTATAAACCCAATAACTTCATTCCGGTTTATTCTCAGATTTGCGCTACATGTCAAATGGTCTAACTTTTGAAATACTTAATGAAATTTTGCGAAAAAAATTTCAGGGCTGTTGCCAAATGACTAGATAATAATGGTTACAAAATTTCGTGACAATCCTTTGAGAATTAACTGACTGGATACCGAAAAGCTAACTTTTATTTTGGATCATCCTCCACCGTCGGACAGATTATAGTACCAGATATTTCATCTCTTTATTTTCATTTTCAGCAATTCTCATCTGAAGGTGAATAAAAATGACACCATTTTATAAAATACACAAGTATAAAATCTTAACCCTGTCGTCTTTATCATTTTTATCCATTTTTCAAGTCGAATAAGAAATCAGTTATTGTGTTTATTTGTGAAATGTTGAATGAAATAAGTATGGAAACATCAAGGTTTGCAAATGTTTGGTCTAAAAATACGAGTAATTTTCACCCACTTGAAGTTGTTGGTCGCGATAGCGAGACACAACTTCAAGTGGGTGAAAATTTAAATTATTTTACTTTTTTTTAGTTGTCAAATATAAGCCGAGAACCTTTGTACGGCAAGAATGGGCCAAGTATGGTATTCTACCCTAATATAAATACCAACTGAATGGCGGCGGTCATTAGCTTATCTCGTCATGTCTTTCATCTTCCGTGAGAATATTATACTTGTCCAAGATTGGCTGAGGAATTCAATTCTGATGCTTCTGAAGTTCTTCCTTTTTATGGCTACATTAAAGGATTGAATCGAGATGTTGAGTTTTTGTTGAATTTGTCATTGTAACACATTGCGTATATATTATCCACTTGATACTCCCGGGGCTTCTAATTTAACCCTTTCAAGCCTGAATTTGCCATTGTAGTATTCATCCACTACAAGACGCGAATTGCTGTCGCAATTATCGACTTGTAGTGGATGAAGATGACTTAAAGTGGATGAAAAAAGTTTTATATTGTTTTTTTCTGTCTAACAACCCTTAGTTGTAAGAAAAAAGAAACTTTTTTTCGAGGATGTAAAATGATGCTTTGATGTATCATGAGGGCTTAAAGAGTTTGACAGTGCGACTTAGATTTCAAGCCCTGGTCATATGTTTTTACCCCTTTAACTATGTACCCTCCTCTCTACCCCCTGGATCCGCCTGTTTTATACATCAATCCCGGCCTGCCGACGGAGGCGGGGGTCCGGGGGGAAGGAGAGAGGGGTTCCACGTTATAACTATTTCAGGGGAAAGAACATGTTTTTTCTCTCAGATTTGCGCGTCTTTTTCTTTTGTAATATTTAAGACACTTCTAGATCTGCATCTCGCCGTGGCATCCGAGTAGAGCCGAATGTAGCCGAGTGTAGGAGCCCTGGACTTAGCGCCATGGATTATTTAAAGCCGACCGGGATATTTGGCATAATCTGTAAAGCACCAGACACTTTAATCAAAACGCACACTCCAATTTGAATAATAATAAATAAAAACGTCATAACAATTATTCTACATCATGGCAAACACGACCCATTGTTGGTTTAATGTTGGGCCAGCGTCGCAGACGGTGGGACAACGTTGTCCCAACAATGGTTTGATGTATTTCGTTTGCGCGGAACACATGCCCTGCTGAACGCTCTCCTTTGAATTAAAGGGTGGTATATGCCACTTGCCAAGTGGCAGATACCACCCTATAATGCCAAGACGAATGACGAATTGTGAGTTAGTATGTTATTCATCGATTTCCAGCTTCAAACGGCGAAAAATAGATATGTTTAGGAAGAATGGACATCTGAAAAATTACATCTCATAAATTGAATTATGAGATTAATCTACCATCCACCACAACACAGTAGCCTATTTTTCCATTCTATTTTCAAATTTCTACAAATCCGTGACTTTGGTTTGAATAAAGATAATCACTGAGCATTTGAACTATGTGTTCTCTTTTACATTATGTTAATGCATTTTTTTCATTTTCTGAATGATTTGCGGTGCAATACTGATTTTATGGAGATGTGTCACCCATATATAGAGCTACAAGAAAGTGTCAGACCAAATAAACTAAATATAAAATCCATAAAGTATTCTGAGATAAATGCTACTAGCCTAATCAAATCATTCTATTTTGCAGATGTTATTATTTCATAAATAGTAATGTCAGTTAAAGCTGGAAATTGCGTTCGCAATTCCATTTTCACTCTTTCGAACCTGAATTTATCATTGTCGTTTTCATCCACTACAAGCCGTGAATTGCTGTCGCAATTCTCGACTTGAAGATGACTTGAAGTGGGTGACAAATGAAAACAAATATATTAGATAAAATTCTTCGTTCTAAACCCCTAAATTATGACATTAACCCTTAAAGCGCTGAATTATTTTTGTTTAAACCATGGAAACCAAAAGTTTTTTTTCAATTTGAAATCATCCTTAATGTGTTAGTTAGCTCTTTCTGCTTTATTTGAATACCTATGCTATGGGTCTACGGCCGTTAGAATTTTTTTTATTTTTACAGTGCGGGGATCGACTTCAGACGTCAGAATCTGACGTCTACAGACGTCAGATTCTGACGACTAAAGTCGATCCCTGCACTGTGAGGGTTAAGTCCATTTACAGAGATGTAAAATGATGCTTTAGTGCATCGTGAGGGTTTAAATGGTTAAAAAATGGTTAAAATAGAAGCAAACATTTCAGAAGCTCAAGGGTTAATTCTAACATAATCCGCACGATCTGGAGAATGGAATCCTGAAAAGACCTGGAATTTAAAAATTAAAATCCAGGACTGGTGAATCCCCGGCATGACGTAAGGAGATCTTTAAAGCCATGGGATTGCAATTTTTGTTGATAATTTACTTTATTTCAATTCAGTTTATTCAGTGTACTGAATACAATGTTGATAACAATTTGATAATATGTATATGATAAATATGTAATATAGCCTAACTGCTAATAATGTCCACGCTGTATAAATATGTCTCAGTAAATAAACTAAATAAATCAATAAAAATAACATAATAAAATAATATATGTAATCATATAAACATCACAAACAGTATAATTACAGCCAGGAGAGAGTATGAACAGGATCTA
This sequence comes from Flabesymbios commensalis, assembly GCA_964017125.1. Lineage (NCBI taxonomy): Eukaryota > Metazoa > Annelida > Polychaeta > Terebellida > Flabelligeridae > Flabesymbios > Flabesymbios commensalis. The sequence goes on along the minus strand of OZ024917.1, from coordinate 66,495,108 downwards.
TTGGAGCCTTTATAGTAAGTACCGACCCAGCAGTATCAGCTGTACATTTATATTTCCACCAGCCCTGTATAATTATGATAAACGGCAATCGCAACACAAACATTTAAAAAAACATGAACCACAATCACTACTAATAAAACTGTTATTATTTGTTTCAAACATTACATGAAAGCGGATATAAAAGATGCGTAATAGAAAGTGAAGAGGTCAATATAGAAACTATTCTATTAAAAAGCTACGTGTGAGGCATTCCGTGCTACACAATGGTGGTACGATAAGGAAAACAGAATCATTCGTACGTTACGTAAATCATATCGCCCGTATATTCATGCTTGTCATATAACACTTTCAAAAGAAAATAACATCACTACATTAGCATAATTAAAGGAGGGATAATATTCGTCGTTAGAGATCTTTATAATTTATATATTTCAGCATAACATATCGGGTCATTAACCTCGCGGTTTTCTCTCTTTTTTTTTGTTTTATATTTTTACGACTAATGCCATTCCTTACTATACACTACAATATTCCGGTAACGGACGGACTAGTGAACAGTACATGTTATTCGAGTTTCTTTACTTACAATGCTATATGTCTATTCCAAGAAAGTGAACTGGTTATTGTAACGTCCAAGTTGCATATCTCTTCTACTCTCTGTAGAAGCTGGTATGATGAACACAATGTATAGTAGCCGCAGCAGTGTAAAAGGTTATTTATTAAGCACGTCGACGCTGTTCGTTTGCTCACAACTATAGGTACATAACGCATGTGTCATGTGTATTTTAGGATGTATTTAAAATTTGTGATTTTTCTCAGTAACGCCTTCTGCTATTTTGTATTGTTTTAATCACACAATTAATATATATATATATATCATTTATAAGTATCCCACAGACGTCACATAAATGTATTTAGATTTTTTTTTAATAGAATATTTATCATGAGTTTGTTGTGGATTTGGAGTGGTGACAAATCTTTATAAAACAGCAGAGCACAATACTACGATATGCATACATATTACATAGGATCATGAATGCAATACTGCTATCAGCCCATTCACAAAGACATTTGGATATACTTGTTAAACATTCTTAGTTACGATCTTTTAACATCAAATGACCATTAATTTATTACCACATCACTTACCTAGCATCCCCGCGTCGATAATTAGAATATCACTTAACATTAATTACACCGACCTTCTGCTACAGTACGTATAGCAATGTATATCATAGGTAACCCTCACAGTGCCGGGATCGACTTTAGACGTCAGAATCTGACGTCTGTTGACGTCAGATTCTGACGCCTAATGACGATCCCGGCACTGAAAGACCAAATTAGTTGTAATGGACGTAGCCACATAACATAGGTATTCAAATAAAAAGGAGAGGGCTAACAAAGACATTTATGCTGATTTTAATTTGGAAATATCATTTGATTTCTTGGTTTATATACAAATACTTCAGTGTTTACAGGGTTAACAGATGTGGGACGATGCCATTTATAAGTGGACATTTTTTATTTTACTCAGACCTAAATACATTTTCTTTTATTTTAACACATTCAAGTAAATAACTTCATATTATTTACATCTATAGCCCTACATGAATAAAATTAATATTTTATTTGCATCAGCAACCGGATCAACCGAAACCGCTTGCTTAGAAGAGCTGTGAGATTACAAATATAAATATTTACGAATATATTCAGTTATAGCACATTTCGCACACATAAAAGTTATGATTATCATTAAAAATGGTGTTTGTTTGTTGAGATGTTCGCCAGGTTAGCTCAGGGGAACCATTAGGAATCCTGTTGCGGTCTTGTGTTAATTGTATACTGTTTAAACGTGAAAGAAAAAATAATGAAAACCACAAAAAACATGTAACGACGTATATATAAATCATATAAAGTATAAAAATAACCATGTAACGACGCAAATAAAACAATATAGACAAAACAATGACCATGTAACGACGCAAATGAAACAATATAAACAAAACATAAACGACAATCTGCTACGACTGACATGTTTACTGTCACTAAAACATTCACCCTCAGATATATTAAAGTGAAATGTTCTGTGACCTTTGGCACTTGAAGTTGTGTTATTTTTCACCGCAAGTTCTAGAGACAATTTTAACACAGCGATATGTGCAATTCTATTTGCTTTCAATTTGATAGACTTTTACAAATTCAAAATTAAATGATTTTTATGGTATAATATATGATAATAGGGTAATTCTAAGCTCTAGTTTGAGATGCCACAGGTATTTCATCAACTCAGGACGTATATATTATCTTAAGGTGGGAATTACGAGAGAAATCGACATTTCGAGGTGACCGAATAAAAGTAAATAGATGGGTGCTGGGTGCTGCGTGGGTCTAACTTAACTGTTTTTCAAAGTGATTTCAGTAAGCGTCCATTGATTGAAAAAAAATGGATTCAACATTCATGAAATATAAGTAATTTCCCCCCTCTTAAAATCGCGGTAACCAGACACAACTTGAAGTGGGTGAAATTTTCATTTCTTCGTCTTGTATGATGACGTGACGTTTTGTTCTCTACTTTCTGACACCCTTGAAGCGCTGAATTATTTTTGTAAAACCCATGGAAATCAAAGGGTTTCTTTCAATTTGAAATCATCATAAATGTCTTAGTCAGGTCTTTCTGATTCATTTGAATACCTATTTTATGGGTGTACGGCAATTAAAAATATTTTGATTCTTACTGTGTGAGGACCGATTTTAGACGTCAGAATCTGACGTCTTTAGACGTCAACTTCTGACGACTAAAGTCGGTCCCCGCGCTGTAAGGTTTCAATCATGTGATGAAATCAGCAAATCCCCGCCCGTCATTCAGTTGTTCATTTGATTTTTTTGCAGTATGTCATTGTTATACCTTAAAAAATGCTCGATGCTACTGATTTGATGCAGATGTGTCTCCCATATAGAACTTCAAGAAAGTGTCAGACCAGATAAAATCCACTTAGGATCAATACAGTACCGGTACTTTGCGATAAATGCTAAATCAATCTAATCATTCGATTTTCCAGATATTAATTTTTCATAAATAGTAATATTTTTAATTCATTTGAAGCTGGAAATTGCGTTAGCAACTTCAAATGAATGAAAAATAGAAATAAACAATTGAATAGCACGGGGTTAAATCTAACCTAATCCCCCCGATTTGGAGAATCGAATCCTGAAGAGACCTGCAATACAATGTTCAATTTAATAAAAGAAAGAAAAATCTTAGGATTAAAATTGTCTTAGCTCTCTCTTATTTCCAACAGAAAAATTAAGATTATCTTAACTCTTATCTTTTTCGTCAGAAAAAAATAAAATTATCTTAACTTCCGTTCATATCCATTAGAAAAATTAGGATCACCTGAGCATTTATAGAAATGGGAGAAATTAAAGGTAATCACACTTTTATTACTCTTGGTGGTATAGACCCCAGGGCCTCCTCGCAGGTGTGTGTTGGGGGGTGGGGGAGGGGGGCATGCACGTGTTGCCTGATATATCACACGTAACACGTGCTCGTCCTAACTCCCGGTGACACCCCCCCACACACACACACTATACATCGTTACTTATCTACCTTCATGCGCTGTGTAACTCCCATCATTCTTCATGCATATTTCAAACTATCGTATTTTTTACCCACACCCTTTGCTCACCACTCCCTGACCCTTTAACCCTTACAACACTGAAATATTAAAAAAAACATGGAGACCAAATTCAATTTGAAATCATCATAAATGTCTTAGTTTGCTCTTTCTGATTTATTTGAATACCTATGATATGGGTCTACGGCCATTAGTAATATTTTTACTCTTTCAGTGCGGGGATCGACTTTAGACGTCTAAATCTGACGTCTACAGACGTCAGATTTTGACGTGTAAAGACGGTCCCCGCGCTGAAAGGGTTAATTAATGCCTAAAATAATGTATGTGACTGAAAAATTCTGTCACATCAAGAGGTCTTGCATCACTCACTCACCCTCACTCACTCACTCACTCACTCACTCACTCACTCACTCACTCACTCACTCACTCACTCACTCACTCACTCACTCACTCACTCACTCACTCACTCACTCACTCACTCACTCACTCACTCACTCACTCACTCACTCACTCACTCACTCACTCACTGCAAACACGAGATGTTGCCCGAATGATGGTTTAATGCTGGCCCACCGTCTAAGATGTTTGCCCAGCATTCACTCAGCATTGATTCAGCATTCAGTGTGTACTCTATGATTCTTCCCACACATTGTCTGTATCTGAGTCATTTATCAAACATTCAAATAGAGGTCAACTAAGTGTGACCTCTCATCAATATCAAGCGGCCGTCACCTGTACCACCAAGTAGCTGACTGATTTATATCTTCATCATTGTTTGTTTACAGCTAATAAACAGCAACTCATTGTATCAAAGTGAATACATAAATAGCTAAATTATGAGCATACAAATGATTAACTAATAACTAAATAAGACTTTTTTGTGTAAAATGTCCTAAATGATGTTATAAGAAACATTTATTAAGAAGAATAAGTATAGTACTGTTTTAACCCTTTCAGCGCGAGAACCGTCTTTATACGTCAGAATCTGACGTCTGTAGACGTCAGATTCTGACGTCTAAAGAATTAAAATATTTATGAAAAAATTAAAATATTTATAATTTTCGTAGACCCATACATAGGTATTCAAATGAGGCTGAAAAAGAAAACTAAGACATTTATGATGATTTCAAATTGAGAAAACCTTTTGGTTTCCATGGTTTTTACAAAAAGGTCGCTGGTGGAATGTATTCCTTGGTGAGTGTCCGGATTTTGATGTGGGAGGATAATTTCAGTTTGTATGTTGTCCACAAGCAATGTCAACGTTGGGGACATCGTTTCGATGTTTGTGTCATTTGGCAAGGCACTTTACCCTCACATGCTTCTCTTGACTTAGGTGCAAATATGTACCTTGTAGGACAGAGATGGCAATGTGTACGATAAGTTCAATGCGCCGAAATGGCTGCAGGGCTGTATGTTTTCCTGGAGTTGAATTGGTATTATTGACCAGGGGACAAAATGTCCAAAAGTCGTATGATAGACTTGATATCGCACTATAGACCTGTACCTTTAACTCTTACAGCGCGAGGATCGACTTTAGACGTCAGATTCTGACGTCTATAGACGTCAGATTCGTCTATAGACGTCAGAATCTGACGTCTATAGATGTCAGATTCTGACGTCTACAGTCGATCCCCGCACTGCAAGAGTAAATATTATATATATTTATTATAATATATTATAAATATTTATAATTACGATCCAGATCCAGGATCCGAATTATTATCCGGATCACACGGATTCGCATGAAACTTTTTCCTGAGGGGTCTCTCGGGCCGAGAACCAATGCAATATTTTTGGGGGAATGATCCAGATTACGATCCGGATTCAGAATCCAGATTACGATCATTCATCTGGGCGGATGTTTGCAGTCTCTGACTGACTCTCTAGTTTTCTATGTTCTATTATCGTAAATGTAGCTTAAAAATAAATAATTATGCTAAATCTATTTTAAAGTGGAAACTGCGCGAGCACTTTCCACTTTAAAATAGATGGTAGACAAAATAACCCATGTTCTTTAATATGAATTGCGTCAGATAGTTTATGATGTAGAGATCAATGCTTTTTCTGGCATGTAATTTATAAAGCTTTTAAACTTTATAAAACTTTTGATAGCGGAGAATTATGGTGGATCTATTGGGAAGGTAAAGATGCCACGTGAGTCGTGATTTAAGGGACAAAGCCATCGGTTTATGTTGCATAAATATAGCTTAGCGGTGATATACAATGGGATCAGGCTCTGTAATGTGGATTAAATATGATCTAGCCTCAAGTACATGGTATTGTTATCAAGTTACGTCTCCACGTAAGGAAATTACACCTATAATGAGAAATGATTCGGGTTGACTGTTATCATTGCCTGTCATACACTGAAAATATGCCTTTAGAACCAGAAGATGATATTATAATACAAATAATATCCTATATATAGGCCTAGTTATTTATTTTGTATGAAATAAATGCAAGCTGGAAGCTATATTTATAGTAATGACAAATAATAATATCTGATTTGTCATTGTACATACATAATGACATAATTTCACCCTATCAGCGTGATGACGATAGTCATCTCTAATTTATTTCATTAGCACCGCATGCGATTTGAAAAAAAATCTAGAAAAAATCGATTCCGGTTTGGAAAATTGAAATGCAATACAATTTATGCACGTGGGGAAAATAATGAACCGGTATTCGGAGTAGACAGGTTCCGGTTTGGAGAGGGTTAATTAGTATTGTTTTGAGTGTAATTAATTCGGGATCAAATAATTATTACGGTATAGACAGGATTCCGGTTTGTACAGGTTCTGGTATGTACAGGTTCCGGTTTGTACAGGTTCCGGTATGTACAGGTTGCACTGTAGTTTGAATCACAGTTATTGGGAATAAAAAAATGAAATGAATCGGGCTTTAGGCCACCTTTGTGCACATATTGGGAATAAACACATGTGAAATGACTGTCCAAACATCAAGATTTGCTAATAGTAGGTCTCACCTTAACCCTTTAAGTCCTCCCGATGCATTAAAGCATCATTTTACATCCCTGAAAACGGACTTAATTTTCTTACAACCAAAGGTTTTGGAACGAAAATTTCCATGAAACTGACTTGCCATAAACCACACCAAATCATCTTCACCCACTACAAGTCCGCGGCTTGTAGTGGATGAATGATGACAATGGTAAACTCAGGCTTGAAAGGGTTAACCAAATATGAGTAGATCTGTGGCAGATATGAGGATCTGCATTTGGTTTTACAATGTTGTGCATCTATATTTAAACGGATCTGGGAGGATGTGGTGTTGGAAACATAAACATATGATGACAATGCTGTTTAATTGTAATTTAATTTGTTATGATGCATATTTTAATTACCTTGTACTTATTTTAGTATATAATATCATTTGGTATAAGTTTACATATCATGCATACAATAATTTTCGTATGATTTTATGGAACGAAACCTGTTGTATATGGGAATGTACATATATATTTTATACTGTTCATTTTTAATGACGCATGTCTGCATAGACTTTCCGTCGTCAAGTAAAATAGCTATCTCTGAATATCTATATTGTTATTTGTATATATACAGAAAATCACACCAACTATAAAACTCCACCAAAAGCAGACGTTTGATTGCTTGAGATAATCTACATTAGTTAATTATTTATCATAGATATAATTATATGTATGAGATTATTTGTTTGACCCTTTCAAACCTGAGTTTACCATTGTCATCTTCATCCACTACAAGCCGCGAATTGCTGTCGCAATTCTCGACTTGTAGTGGATGAAGATGACTTGAAGTGGGTGGAAAATTAAAGAAAATTGCCATGTATTGGTAAACTAGTTTCATGGAAATTTTTATTCTAAAACCCTTAATTGTAAGAAAATAAAATCTGTTTTCGAGAATGTAAATTGATGCTTTAATGCATCGTGAGGGCTTAAAGGGTCAAGTCACATAAAATGATGATTATACTAAACCCTTTCATCGCTAAGCGCGGCAATGGTCGTTTTTATTCTATTTTATTAGCCGATCAAATCACTGTTATTGGGAATGAAATGAGTGTTTAAACATCAACATTTGCAAATGTTTGGTCTCAAATTAAAAGTTTCCGCGACCCACAACTCCAAGTTGTTGAAAAATTGAATAAGATTAAAAACAGGCGTCATTATCGGAATATACATTATTTCTGAGTTGTATTTTTTAATTTGTTAAAAGAGGAAGAAATGTGATTTTTAGGAATCGAAAATTGGTTTGTTATAAACGAATCTTCAATTTCGTGGTGATCATTTTACAATAAGCGACATTTAGATATGATCATCTGTAAATCATCTGTAAATAGCGGCATGTAATTCCAAAACAATAAGTGTATGTTATTATATATCATAGAAAGACAAATACACACTCTTGAAGGCGTAGAAACCTTAAAAATAGACAGAAATTGATATGTTTTTAGGGTATGTATGAAAAAAAACAAGATGTTTCCGTTCACCAAAAACCCGCGGTAAACTTACATCTTCCCGGCAGCAAGTCTTGACACAGCGAGGCCGTCTGTCTGCGACCTCAGGAGTAGGGAGCCTTGCGGGTGAAGATGTAAACTTACAACACAAGGTTTTCTGCTTGAAACAAGATTGTTGTTCACTCTACTCCATGTATTAAACACAAGTCGTCGGCCCAATGTGGGTTAGTGTTGGCCCAGCGTCGAAGACGGTTGGCCGACACTAACCCAACATTGGCTCAACGTCTCGTGATTGCTGGGCTTTCAAACCTTGACCCAATGTTGGTTTGATGTTGGGCCAACAGCGAACGCGATGAAGCAACATCTACCCCACATTTGGTTATTGTCTATAGACACGCTGGCTAGTGCTGATGTAATGTTGGGCCACCGTCTGCGACGCTGGCCCAACATTAAATCAACCCGGCTGAGTTTCTTGTTTTGTTGTTTAGGGGTGTTACGTATAGTGATCGCGGCCAGAGGTGGGGGGTTTGAGCCCCGCGGTAGGAGGAGCCCTGCTCGGTAAAATATGGTCTCCACCGCAACCGCCCACCCCACTAACACATTACCATGGTAACGGTGGCTGAGCCAGCTGGCAGCGGGAGGGGTGACAACCATCAGGGGTACAGAGAGGGGGGGGGGTAGAGACAATGATTAATTAACACTGGTGAATCCAGGTCCCGTCTCATCAACGTCATAATAGCGGCCCTCGTCTGCACTCACAGCGTCTTCAATGCTAATATCGGCGCCTTGTTCTTAAAGGCTCGTATCTCCCTCTTTAAAAAGCGCCACATACGATCTTTTAATATCAAGGTTGCAATTTGTTAACTTTGGTAAAAAAATGAGTGGCGTTCGTCTAGACTGTCAGATACGTACAATGTTCAGTGCTAACCCTTACAGTGCGGGGATCGACTTTAGTCGTCAGAAGCTGACGACTTTAGACGTCAGATTCTGACGTCTAAAGTCGATCCCCGCACTCAAAGAATTAAAATATTTCTAATGGTCGTAGACCCAAAACCTAGGTATTCAAATGAATCAGAAAAAGCTAAGACATTTATGATGATTTCAAGTTGAAAAAACAACTTTGGTTGCGATGTATTTTTACAAAATATGTCAGCGCTTTCAGGGTTAATATCACCGCGTTGTTATTAAAAGGTCGTATCTGCCACTGTTTCTTAAAGAGTCGCATATGGTCCTATCTTCCTCTTTTTACAGTGGTATATACAACCACTTATATACAGTATTGGCCCAGTTTAGCCTATATGTGCTCAAAGGTGGCCTAAAGCCCGATTCATTTCATTTATATACAGTATATATATTAGCGTACACAATATTCAAATGTAAATAAAATCGTGTACATTATGTGATATACGGGTGACAAGCACCATAACTACGTTTGACATGCAAACAATTTAAATATAATTATGATAATTACATTAAAGTTCAGTCAAAGTGTAAAAAAATGTACATTAGGCATGTTTGTCGCGCCAGAACCAGAGATAAAATAACTAAATATTGTTATAAATAGTAGCAAAAAAGACCATCTTGAAAGCGTAAAAACCGCCAATAGAAGTACAGGTAGAACACATGACATATATACAAGTTATAATAAAGACATTGTTTTCAATAGAAGTACAGGTAGAACACATGACATATATACAAGGTATAATAAAGACATTGTTTTCGTCATAATATTTTTAGAAAGTCTTTACTATTTCGACCCTTTAAGACCAAGGCTGCAATTTGTTAATTTGAGTTTTATATTGATATTCGAAAGCTCCGTATTTTTTTAAAACGGGGAGTGTACGCCGGGAAATATGCAACAAGGAACATTAAATTTAACCTTTAACCACCGGTCCTGTCTTTAAGAGCTATAACGGTATATTCTTTTTTTTATTTCATCAGCACATTGCCTATATCAGCTTTTACTCATGCTGAAAATAAAACGTGACACCAATCAGCAAGATTTGAAAATATATAGTTGACTTCCAGCTTGTCAAATCTGAATAATTTTCACTCATTTGTGGATCGCGTGAGCGAGACACAACTTCAAGTGAGTGAAAATTACAATTAAATAATTTGGCTGTAAAAGGGTGATATTGACTGGTCTGAACTGTCCAGGACCCCAGTTTCACCAGGCTGACTTAAGTCAAAATTTTGTCTTAACTATCAACACGTGATAACGTCTTAACCAATCAGATAGCTTAAGACTGACTTAAGTCCGCTGACTTAAGTTAGCCTAAAGTTGGTGAAACCCTGGAGTTCATAGTGTTCTGGGGTCAAAGTGTTCTAGGGTGGAATGTACGCGGATGGCGAACACGCGTCGTGTTTTACGGTTCTAAAACTCCACACAATATAACCCCAAACTGTATCACTTTTAGAACATGTATAGTGCTCACCATACACGCATTTCACCCTATATTAATTGACACTTATTGTGCCCCACAGCACTTTGGGTCCGTCAATTTGATTTAGAATGAATGTGTACACTCTAAACAATCTAGGTCCTTTAGAAGGAAGTATATACTATTACCATGCAACCCCTGGAGAACCTTTACAGGTTTCTCCTGTGCTGAAGGGTTCTTTTTAAAGAACCAATTTTGCTTAGAGTAGGAAGGTCTAAGAAACTGTGTTTACACGGAACAAAATTATAAAATCTATATATATACACTGTGGGTATATACAGCGAACTAAATTACAAAACCTATAGAATCATGAATCCGCCCATGAAATATATAAAAATAAAATATATATTACAGCCCATCATTTTCATCCACTTTCAGAATTGAGGAAAAAGGGGGAACCGATTGGTAAATTTAGGTGTCACTGAATGATATTTTAGTCTTCTTATCTAATATGGGGGCTTGACACTCTAAATTGACCTGCAGGGTAGTGCCTTGAAGTTTTCAGATATTGTTAATCTGGTCTTTCGTATATTAGTCGTTCATCCTGATAAAATGACTAGACATTCAGGAAAACAAGTTAGAAATATTGGTACTGAAAATCACGAGAATTAAGAGAGAACGTGAATCAGTCTCAGAGAGTTAAGAGAAACAGTGAATCGAACTTACGTTTTATTTGACACGTTTGTCTTTACTATTTGTGAAATCAACCCTTCTTCTCCAGAATAAACCTAAAGTTTGTAATTAACTATAACGTAAAACAAGAACTGCGTTGTCCAAAAGATAGGTAAAGCAGTTTGTTTGTCTGTACGTAGAAGTCTAAGTCCTACCAATGGAATGCCGGACGGGATGGCCCTTTATTACATAGGAATTAAACAGTGTTCTTCATTTGGTCTCCATGCTCCATCGTCATCCCCTCATATTTAATACAAAAACTATATTTTAAATCATAATGTTGTTTTCTAATGGCGGACATATGACCGATACATACATGGTGCAATGAATAACATAGAGTAAGTTAACACTAAAAGATGGGGCTGTGAAGAATTGATGAACAAATAGTCTGAGAAATCAGTCAGTGATTGATATTACAAAAGTGCGAATGAACATCAATACCACAAAGGCAACTTTTAGTGTACAAGGGCCAACCATGAGTAATAAACGTCCACATGATAGCAAGGCAGCAAACTCAGCATTGTTTAAGGTATAAGTTCAAAACAAAACACTTTTTTTTAGAATTTATTACATCTAGCAATTTCAATGTTTATTCATAACTATGTTTACTTTTTAACATAACTTATTGTATTTAATGATGTTATTTTCTATGATCTAAGCGCCATTATCAGCTACATGTGTTGCATTTGTGCGTGTGTTTTTAAATACTGCGAACAAATAATTAATTAAATGAACGAATGAATAAAAAATTTAAAATCAAACGGTATATACAGTATATAGATTAATATGGGTGCTCCACTTATTTTAAAAGCATTTAAATGTAAGCTCCACAAGCAAAATGTAGTCAAAGTCAAAGAAGACTATGGCCTCAGACACTCCAGGCCACATACTCTAGTCACACTTCTTATTAGATTTTAAATATTTTATTATGCTAAGTACATATTAAATTTTTTATATTTTGTCATATTTTTTATATTTGTATTTCGATGCTGCTATAAGATGTTGTATTTGTATGTATTATTTTCAATCTATATAGAGGTGCAATAAATAAATAGAATAGACCATTGATAATATAAAACTTGTATCACTGTTCTAGTTACCGACCTCCTAGAAAACAAGCGACTTTGCCCAATGTTGGTTTATGTTGGGACAATGTCTGCAACATCGGGCCAGCATTAAGCCAACATTGAGTTAATGTTTGGGTTTGCCGGGCAATGTGAGAATTGTTTTGTCAAGGTCATCGTGTTCTTTGATCTTGTTTTTTGTCCTGTAGACTGTAGTCCTGTAGCTTGTTACTATTATTCATTCATTTGAAGCTGAAATTGCTGACGCAAATTCCAGCTTCAAATGAAGGAAAAATGTGTTCATAAATCAAAATATATGTATAATGTTTAAACCTTCCAACAGGGACCGTCTTTATACGTCAGAATCTGACGTCTACAGACGTCAGAATCTGACGTATAAAGACGGTCCCCACTCTAAAATAATTCAAATATTTATTATGGTCGTAGACCCATAACATAGGTATTTAAATGAAGCGGAAAGAGCCAACTAAGACATTTATGATTATTTCAAATAAAAAAACCCCTTTGGTTTCCGTGGTTTATGCAAAAATATTTCAGATTTGTGAGGGTTGATGGACTGCGTATTGATCTTTTTATTTGGTTTGTATCCTTCGTGAAGATATAATATATCATCTATAGGAGTAAAAAAACGAGAGAGTTCCAAAAGAGCCTTAGATAACATTATTATCAGCCTTAGAACCTTTGTTGTTCTAAATCGAACCACCTAAGAGTTCTTGAGAGTTTTACTTTTCATGGAACCCTTAAGTTATAAAAAGAACGGTACAGGGTTCAAGTAAGAACCTCTAAGAATCTTTTTTTAAGAGTGTATAATACATCATGTATACGATTTTAGCAGCACAATTCTTACAAGATGGATTCCCCCCTTGGATATGAAAGGGTGTATCTGCCACTACAAAGTGGCATATACACCCTTTCATATCCAAGGCGACGGATTATGTCACGCATACGAGTATACCAGCACGAGGTTTAAAAAGGTTGAATTATCCCCTTTCCCGTTTACCCCCGGATGGCCCAGACCTGCGGATCCCACCCATCTTTACCACCCTCCCCCCCTGTACCAGGGCCTGGGAGGCAGCAACCCACCTCATCCCGGAGATCTCCCCAGTCTTAGTCTGAATCCCCCCCCCCCCCCCACCGTGCGGCGGGCGGGAGGCCCGGCAAAAAACACACCAGCCAATAATAAATAGCACCGCTTAATGATATGCCGGTGACGCGCGTAATAATATGCCAGCGTGTCGTCCCCCTTCACATTATGACGTCATAGCCGCTTGATTTACCGCTCTTCTAACTACCAGTCACCCCCCCCTCCCCGAGTTGGCAAAAAACCTGCTACTATTACGTAATATCTGAGATGCGCATGCGTGGTTGTCAGTGATCTATTACCGGGCGAGCACGTGATATCTCCAACACTTGACTGACAAGGGCAGCCATTTTGGTTTATTTTCTAATATTCCTCGTATTCTCATTCCCGTTTCCCGTAACACATTTCTGCCCCAAGACAATCAGTCAAATCGATGATTGATAAACGGTGTTTTGGTATTTCCAGCTGTTTCCAGCTGTCGATCGCTAACGCGATCGACAGCTGGAAACATCTGGGAACAGGTATAGATGGGTCATTTCTAATCAGGGTAATAACAGGGCATGCCGGGAGGAAGGGGAGAGATGTAGCGATGCCGGGTTAGCATGGTTAGCCAGCCCTGGGAGCGGGTAGCAGGCAGACAAACAGGGAAAATACATAAATATACATCTGATACATAAGAAAGGGTTCTAATTGAAGGGTCAAATATCTCACAGTCATAGTCATTTTGCAGCGGGGGTTGGGGGGGGGGGCGGTGTTGGCGCTACTCGTTAGAAACATCTCGCCATCCATCATTTTTCAGGTTAGAACGTAACCTTCAACCCTATCAGTACGGGGACCATTTAGACGTCAGAATATGACGTCTGTAAACGTCATATTCTGACGTCTAAAGCCAATCCGCGCACTGATAGAGTAAAATATTGATAATGGCCGTCGACTCATAACACAGGTATTCAAACAAAGAGGAAAGAGCTAACTGTCGATAAAAAACATCTGGCGCGGGAAACATATATTTTATATAATAAGTATACAAACAAAACATTTTACACAATAACTTGATTTCAAGTGTATATAAAAGTTTATCCTGGATGTCAAACATAGTAAGGATGCTGGTTACCTGTATTTGACATCCTAATGTACACAATTTTACTTACAATTGCATACATGTATTTGTACAATATTACGGTATTTGTGTATATAAAGCCTAATGAATAAATAAATAAATAAACTACGACATTTGTGATGATTTCAAATTGAAAAATAACTTTGGTTTATTCAAAAATATTTTTTTATAAACCATGAAGACCACAGGGTTATTTTCAATTTGAAATCATCATAAATGTCTTAGTCATCTCTTTCCTCTTCATTTGAATACCTATGTTATGGTCTACTGCCGTTGTAAATATTTTTACTCATACAGTGCGAGGACCGTCTTTAGACGTCAGAATTTGACGGCTACAGACGTCAGATTCTGACGTCTAAAGACGGTCCCCGCGCTCAAAGGGTTAAGCGTCTAATCACATTTATAGCCGTTTTCGACCTCTTTATTTCTCATCCAAGCGACACAAATTGAAGGAATTATCTGCATTAAATTCGTTATAGATTGACATATATCTTGGTTCAAATTGTACATAAAATAAGTTTTACCCGTTTTAAGTTGTGGGTCGCGACAGCGATACACAACTTAAAACGGATAAAAAATGCAATTGCATAGCCCATCGCATTAAAGGTTAACGACCTCACAGCATCACAAAAGGCTAAAGTGACATAAATGTGTTTTAGGAGGAGTAATACCATGAATGAAGGCACCCAAGCAATATAAATAACTGATGGAATACTTAAAAACCAATTAAGTGCATTCATAAATCATCACTATAGTGAGGATTTATGAATGTACTCAGTAGATATTTAAATAATAGGTAAGCTCAATTAAAATATATTTCTGTGGCGTTAATAGATGTTAATTCGATCGCGTTCTGTCGGCGCAACTTGAGGTTCAGATATGGAGTAAATGAAATGAACTGGTTTTTAGCCACCTTTATGCACATATAGGCCAAACTGGACCAGAAGAAGGATGGTGACATGAATGCGATGACACTGTTCTCCAGACACAGGATTCGAGATTCGAGCCCTGGCGGTCTGAGATGTGGAGTACTTACTAACCTTTGGTTGCCTTGTGGAGGTTGTCGCTTTATTAACTATACGTAACCCCCAACTTCCACCCATGACATTTTGTCGTAACCACCAACCTCCACCCATGACATTTTGTCGTAACCACCAAACTCCACCCATGGCTTTTTCTCGTATCCATCAACCTCCACCCATGGCTTTTTGTCGTATCCACCAACCTCCACCCATGGCATTTTGTCGTAACCACCAACCTCCACGGAACCCATGGCTTTTTGTCGTAACCACCAACCTACACCCATGCATTTTGTCGTAACCACCAGCCTCCACCCATGACATTTTGTCGCAGATCACTTTCTGGGCCACAACATCTTATATAACCTCCCAGGCACGCAGCTATTTCTCCTCATTTTATTGACCTTGAGATGAGAATTGCTGCCACAATTCTCATCTCAAGGTGATGAAAAATGTCATGATTTTCTACAATTCCCCGATAATTTAATATCTTAACCCTTAAAGCGCTGAATTTTTTTATGAGAACCCCTTGAGGCCAAGGGGTTTATTGCAAATTGAAATCATCATAAACGTGTTATTCAGCACTTTCTGATTCATTTGAATACCTATGTTATGGGTCTACGACCATTAGAAATATTTCTACTTTTACAATGCGGGGATCGACTTTAGTCGTCAGAATCTGACGTCTACAGACGTCAGATTCTGACGACTAAAGTTGAAAACCACACGACATAAATCCTGTACAATATGAGCATCAACACATCATCGTCAAAGCTATGATTCAATCCGTCGCCATAGCTTATTTAACCGTTTAGGCTCCATGATCGCTTTTATGCGCCGCGTGGCATATTGAAAAATAAAACTTGATGATGCAAAAGTGTTATAATCCACTTAATCAAACTATTGCTCTTCTTCTTCTTTTTCTATCTTTCTTTCTTTCTTTCTTTTTTCTTTCTTTCTTTCTTTCTATCCTACTTTCTTTCTTTCTTTCTTTCTTCTTCTTCTTTTTCTTCTTCTTGTTCTTTTTTTTATTTTGTTGTTGTTGTTGTTCTTCTTCTTCTTGTTCTTCTTGTTCTTCTTTTTCTTTTTCTTCTTCTTTTTCTTTTTCTTTTTCTTCTTCTTTTTTTTTCTTCTTCTTCTTCTTCTTCTTCTTCTTCTTCTTCTTCTTCTTCTTCATTCTTCAGAGAATCTAACGTCTGCAGACGTCAGATTCTGACGTATAAAGTCGATTCCCGCGCTGAAGGAATTAAATATTTAGAATGGTCGTAGAGCTAACAAAAACATTTATGATGATTTCAAATTGAAAAAAATCCTTTGGTCTCCATGGTTTACACAAAAAATTATTTCGACGTTGTTGAGGTTAAATCCCAATATCATGGCTAACTTGTCCAATGAACAAAAACCGTACATTTGTTAAACAAATTATAGATTCGTCTGATTTGAATGTATTTCAACAACAGATTGACGCCACTGATGTATTTGAACCCTTTCACTGCGGGGATCGTCTTTATACGTCAGAATCTGAAGTCTGTAGACGTCAGAATCTGAAGTCTGTAGACGTCAGAATCTGAAGTCTGTAGACGTCAGAATCTGAAGTCTGTAGACGTCAGAATCTGAAGTCTGTAGACGTCAGATTCTGAAGTCTGTAGACGTCAGAATCTGAAGTCTGTAGACGTCAGAATCTGAAGTCTGTAGACGTCAGAATCTGAAGTCTGTAGACGTCAGAATCTGAAGTCTGTAGACGTCAGAATCTGAAGTCTGTAGACGTCAGAATCTGAAGTCTGTAGACGTCAGATTTTGACGTATAAAGACGATCCTCGCAGTAAAACAATTACCATATTTCTAAAGGCTGTAGACTCATGAGATAGGTATTCAAATGAATCGGAAAGAGCTGACTGAAATTTATGATAATTTCAAATTGAAAAACCCCTTTGATTTAGATGGTTTACACACATATATTTCAGCTTCGTTATGGTTAAATCTCAATTTCGCGGCTGACTTGTCGTGAAAAAATGGAGATTCGTCGATCTGAAACAATTGTTTTAACAACAGACTGACGTCACTGGTGTATTTTAAATAGTGAAGTAAGCTTTATTTGTATTGGCCGCGTGTACGGTGACGGTGGTGATGGTGATATTCCGTAATTAGGCCATCAGTACACGGCGTCCATGAATCAGACAGAGACGGAGGAGGCGACGTCTTAATAAGCGGCGCGCGCCAATAGGAGGATACTCAGCAGCCAGGATCACCGGGGGGGGGGGGGCAGCCTTGGATATGAAAGGGTGTATCTGCCACTTTGTGAAGGAGCAGATACACCCTTTCATATCGAAGGGGTAGTGCCGTGCAGTATGCCGCCATCGCGTGTGGGTGTGATGATCGCGCTAGCGAGATGAGCGCGTCGCAAAAATGAGCCCGCCTTCACAGCCCCGCCTGCATAATATATTCATAATTAATAGAGGGCCGAGTACTGTGTGGTATTATGGGATGTATGAGGTGGCGTGTGATTGGCTGAGAGGCTGACATATATTAATGATAATTAGGGCAGGCTGCTGCAGCTGCTGACGATGATGATTATATGTAATGATGGCAGACGACGAACCCAGATGCTGCGTGCAATTACCAGTCTACATGTACGGCTAGCTCCGTACTCACTCACTAAATATATCATCGTCCATATTGTATTTGTTGTTTTTTTATGTAAACTGACAATTCTTGTTGTTTTTTATGTAAACTGACAATTCTTCAGCCTTTTGGTTGCCATGTCTTTTTAGTTGACTAAACACCAATTAGGTCTACATAGTATATCTATTATTATTATTATTATTATAAAAAGGCACCAATAATAACCACCTCCGTACAATACCTTAATGATATGTTACATATTAAATTCCATTTAGGCTCTGACCCATGCAACATAACAGGGGCGGATCCAAAATGCCGAAAAAGCGGTATTTGAGACCCTAAATTTACCAGGGTACTGCCTCAACTTGAGGCACTACTCTGGTAAATTTAGGTTTCAAATACCCTAAAATTATAGCTGAGAAAACTAAAAGTCATGGATTGAGACCAACTTTTTTTCAATAGGAACCTTTTTTTCAAAATACTGGATCTGCCCTGGACAAAGCAAACGAGATATAATACAGAGTTCAGCCCATGTGTCGATGTCAACCTGTTATGTCATCATATAATACATAGTTGTGTCGACGTCTACTTGTTATGTCATAATATAATACATAACTACTGTGTCGACGTCGACCTGTTATGTCATAATGGAGATATAATACACAACTGTATCGAAGATGTCCTGTTATGTCATAATATAATACATAACTGTGTCGGCGTCAACCTGTTATGTCATAATATAATACATACCTGTGTCGGCGTCGACCTGTTATGTCATAATATAATACATAACTGTGTCGGCGTCGACCTGTTATGTCATAATATAATACATACCTGTGTCGGCGTCGACCTGTTATGTCATAATATAATACATAACTGTGTCGGCGTCGACCTGTTATGTCATAATATGATACATGACTGTGTCGACGTCTACTTGTTATGTCATAAAATAATACATAACTGTCTCGGCGTTGACCTGTTATGGCGTAATATAACACATAACTGTATCGACGTCGACCTGTTATGTCATAATATAATACATACCTGTGTCGGCGTCGACCTGTTATGTCATAATATAATACATACCTGTGTCGGCGTCGACCTGTTATGTCATAATATAATACATACCTGTGTCGGCGTCGACCTGTTATGGCATAATATAATACATACCTGTGTCGGCGTCGACCTGTTATGTCATAATATAATACATACCTGTGTCGGCGTCGACCTGTTATGGCATAATATAATACATACCTGTGTCGGCGTCGACCTGTTATGGCATAATATAATACATACCTGTGTCGGCGTCGACCTGTTATGTCATAATATAATACATACCTGTGTCGGCGTCGACCTGTTATGGCATAATATAATACATACCTGTGTCGGCGTCGACCTGTTATGGCATAATATAATACATACCTGTGTCGGCGTCGACCTGTTATGGCATAATATAATACATACCTGTGTCGGCGTCGACCTGTTATGGCATAATATAATACATACCTGTGTCGACGTCGACCTGTTATGTCATAATATAATACATAACTGTGTCGACCTCGACCTGTTATGTCATAATATATTACATAAATGTGTCGACGTCGACCTGTTATATCATAATATAATACATAACTGTGTCGGCGTCGACCTGTTATATCATAATATAATACATAACTGTGTCGGCGTCGACCTGTTATGTCATAATATAATACATACCTGTGTCGGCGTCGACCTGTTATGTCATAATATAATACATAACTGTGTCGGCGTCGACCTGTTATGTCATAATATGATACATGACTGTGTCGACGTCTACTTGTTATGTCATAAAATAATACATAACTGTCTCGGCGTTGACCTGTTATGGCGTAATATAACACATAACTGTATCGACGTCGACCTGTTATGTCATAATATAATACATACCTGTGTCGGCGTCGACCTGTTATGTCATAATATAATACATACCTGTGTCGGCGTCGACCTGTTATGTCATAATATAATACATACCTGTGTCGGCGTCGACCTGTTATGTCATAATATAATACATACCTGTGTCGGCGTCGACCTGTTATGGCATAATATAATACATACCTGTGTCGGCGTCGACCTGTTATGTCATAATATAATACATACCTGTGTCGGCGTCGACCTGTTATGGCATAATATAATACATACCTGTGTCGGCGTCGACCTGTTATGGCATAATATAATACATACCTGTGTCGGCGTCGACCTGTTATGGCATAATATAATACATACCTGTGTCGGCGTCGACCTGTTATGGCATAATATAATACATACCTGTGTCGACGTCGACCTGTTATGTCATAATATAATACATAACTGTGTCGACCTCGACCTGTTATGTCATAATATATTACATACCTGTGTCGGCGTCGACCTGTTATGTCATAATATAATACATAACTGTGTCGACGTCGACCTGTTATGTCATAATATATTACATAAATGTGTCGACGTCGACCTGTTATATCATAATATAATACATAACTGTGTCGACGTCGACCTGTTATATCATAATATAATAAATAACTGTGTCGACGTTGACCTGTTGTGTCATAATGGAGATATAATACACAACTGTATCGACGATGGCTTGTTATGTCATAATATAATGCATAACTGTGTCGACGATGTCCTGTTATGGACATAATTCTGAGCTCGGGACAACGATGATTTAGGTGCATTAGAAGTCTTTCGTTTCTTTTAATAATTATCATACTCTATTTAGTGGTTTTCACTATTAGACGTATATCAGTATCAGCCTATATCACACACTTTGTAGTTTGAACTGCAATGTTGTGGCTGTTCCGTCATATGTGATATGATCGTGTGAGAAAATACAAACGTTGTTTATTTTGTGTGCGATATGGGAGAATACAGCACATGTCCAATGAATAAGGTGTTCGCCTAAAGGCTCAAACCTTATTCATTGGACGAGTGCTGTATTTTCCATATTCCACCCAAATGAACACCGTCTGCATATCGGACTGACTGACACCGATATCACATTTTACTCCTAAAGTGCGGGAATCGGCTTTAGACGTCAGAATCTGACGTCTGTAGACGTCAGATTCTGACGAATAAAGTCGATCCCAGCACTGTAAGATACAAAATATTTCTAAGGTCGTAGACCCAGAACATAGGTATTCAAATGAAGCGGAAAGAGCTGACTAAGACATTTATGATGATTTCAAATTAAAAAAAAAAAACTTCAGGTTTATATACAAAAATATTCATCGCTTGGAGGGTTGGGTATCACATGGTTTATTTCCAAGGAGCATAAGGTATTTATTTAAATCAAGTAATTTTTATTCTCCTCAAGGTGTGAATTGCCACAGAAATTCACACCTGAACTCCTGAAGGTGCATAATAAAATAAGTCTAACCAGCCGTGTCAGACAGCTGGTCACACTCATTAACTGCAGTTACATTTCGGTAGTTTCCTTATAGTTTTCTTTAACCTCAGCATTATTATTGTGTTTTCCATACTTACCACAAATTATTTGAAAGTGACACAAAGTGACAATATTTTAAAATATATTTTTGTCAAAATTCCAATTCCAATTCCATTCCTCGCTTTGTTTGTGTGTGACTCTGTTGTTTTGGATGTTTACTATGTCAGCCACCCTCCAAAAACAAGGTGTTGACCCAATATTGTTTTAATGTTGGGCCGACGTCAAAGCCGGTGGGCCAACATTAAAACAACATTAGGTCAACGTATCGTGTTTGCGTTAAAGTGAAGGTGCATGTGAAATTTGGAGTAAACTGAGTCAGTGTATATAATTAGATTTCATCTGTCGAAAATATTTTATTATTATGAAAAATAAAGATAATAAGGGCCTAAATAAATAATTCCAAAAGAAAAGTATTTTGTTTTAGTAAATATTGTTCATGTATTTATATTTGCTATATACAACTATTTCGCGAATTTACCCTCAGCCATTTATATAGTTAGTTGCTATTTTAAAATAATTTATTCATTATTTAATTCAAGTTAGTTGTTGAACTATATGCAATCAGAGACATCAATGAACTCTAATAAGGGAGTTTGACATTTTATATTGTGGCAACTTCAAAGAATTCTTAACTTAGGGACTTGTTATAATTAATAATCGATGGTTCATTTGAGATGAAACCATGTACATTTGATATTTTTATGGGAAAAAACGTCGCCCCCATAAAAAGGGCTTAAGGTGTAAATGCCAAATATGAATAAAACTAAGTAGAGGCTGTTGATTCAGATTGGCCACTTAAAACCACGTGACTTTGGTGGATGCGCAGGCGCAGACGTGGGTCGCTTTAACTCTTTTAGTGCGGGGACCGTCTTTAGACGTCAGAAACTAACGTCTACAAGTCGATCACCGCACTAAAAGAAATAAAATATTTCTAATGGCCTTAGACCCACAACATAGGTATTCAAATGAAGCAGAAAGAGCTAACTAAGCCATTTATGACGATTTCAAATTGAAATAAACCCTTTGCTTTCCATAACTTATACAAAAATCTTTTAGCGTTGAAAGGGTTAATTGTGCCATTATTTTTTATCTAGGGTGTCGTAACAGATAAGCTTCGTGACTTATCCCCTGGCCGAGTAAAATATAACATTTCAATTATTCTTTATTGTTCACAAGGGAATAATTATGTAAATTATGCAATACTTAAAGGGAAGGGTGTGTGTGTGCTGTCACGCATATCAGAATATGCATGTTTGAAAGTGTACAATATTCCGTCTGCTAGCAATAGAAATAGCGTGCATGCCCGAGCAAAACACCAGACGATTTGACAATTTTGATTTAATGTTGGGCCAGCGTCGCAGACGGTGGCCCAACATTAAAACAACATTGGCTCAACTTCTCTTATTTGCTTGCGGGTGTGGGTCGAAACAGTAAAATAGACAGAAATGTTTGAAATGGAACAACTCAATAAAATTATTTTCAATTTACATTAAAACTGGAATAAAGTGAAGGTGACATATTTTATTTGTGCAGCTCAATAAAAAGTATACAGCATGACATTAGGGGCCCACAGGTGAATTCTATATATCAAGTAAATCGTTTTTGAAAAAAATCTATTAATTTTAACCAATCCTAATTGTGAACATCATAATTACATAATATAGTAACAATACATAATGATGCAAACAAGTAAATCGTTTTTGAAAAAATCTATCAAGTTTAACAAATCCTAATGTAGAACATCATAATTACAAAATACATCATAATGCAAACAAGTACATCGTTTTTGTAAAAATCTATCAAGCTTGACAAATTCTAATTCAGAACATCATTATTACATAATATAGTAACAATACATAATAATGCAAACAAGTAAATCGTTTTTGTAAAAATCTATCAAGTTTAACAAATCCTAATTTAGAACAGCATAATTACAAAATACATAATAATGCAAACAAGTAAATCGTTTTTGTAAAAATCTATCAAGTTTAACAAATCCTAATGTAGAACATCATAATTACAAAATACATCATAATGCAAACAAGTACATCGTTTTTGTAAAAATCTATCAAGTTTGACAAATTCTAATTCAGAACATCATTATTACATAATATAGTAACAATACATAATAATGCAAACAAGTAAATCGTTTTTGTAAAAATCTATTAAGTTTAACAAATCCTAATTTAGAACAGCATAATTACAAAATACATAATAATGCAAACAAGTAAATCGTTTTTGTAAAAATCTATCAAGTTTAACAAATCCTAATTTAGAACATCATAATAACATAATAGTAGCAATACATAATAATGTCAATAACAGTATATAGGGCCTAGCACGGCCACTGAGTACAATTAGTGTTTTGTTTATCATATAACTGGCGCGCGTTCCCCATGTGTTGGCATTGAGTCTGGGTTTTGTCATCTGCTGTAGAATCTTTATGGGGGAATTATTGCTCAACCGTGTCCGCACATGGTATGTTATCATGGGCATAGCCTAGATAAATAGACATGTTGACCCAATGTTGTTTCAATGTTGGGCCAACGTCGCAGACGTTCGCCCAACATTAAAATAACATTGCTCGGAAGAATGTATTATCTTTATCTGATTGAATGCATAATTTAATGTTGGACCGTCACCAAAGAAATTAACATATCTAAATTAACATTATCAACAATAGGAGGAGGGTGTACATAATTTATTATAATTTATTTCATTGTATGGGTGTTTACCGCACTTGGTTTTTACGCTGAGTACGGATTAATTATCTAATTTACGCATGTCAAGTGCATGATATTTTATTATATTATTATAATAACGTTATAGTGTATTCAAATACAGATTGGTTGTTAATTTTTATTTCCTCGCCTACAATTTATTTTTCATCTGATCTGCGTGGCTACAGATAACGATTCTAATTCTCAGCTCGTACGTTATATGTGAGATTGTAGACAAAATAAATCATTCAATTTAATTCATTAAAAAACACACGGAAAGCGACATGCTCGTATTGATTTGTGACAGTATACGACTGTGGCCAAGACAATAATAAAACACTATTATAGTAAATACCCACAGAATGTGTAAATATAAAATATAAATTTTGGTGTTGTAATGTTACAATATTTCTAATGCATTTTCGTTGAACATGTTGGAGTGTATTTGTTACTGACTTAACAAAGGGTGTTTTTAATTTGAAATCATCATTTAGCTCTTTCCGCTTCATTTCAATACCTATGTCATGGGTCTACGGCCACTATAAATATGTTTACTCTTACAGCGCGGGGATCGAATTTAGACGTCAGAATCTGACGTCTAAAGTCGATCCCCGCGTTGAAAGGGTTAACCCTTTAAGCGCTAAGTAAGACTGAAATCGCTCGTGATTTGTTTCATTAGCCCGTCAAATAACTGTTAGTTGCAATGAAATGACTGGTTAAGATTTGCCAATGTTTCGTCTCAAATGAACAGAATATTAGTAATTTTCAGCCACTTGAAGTTGTGGGTCGCGGTAGCGAGACACAACCTCGAGTGGGTGACAATTTAAATTTTTAATTTAGCGCTGACTTCAAAATTTATATTTTTATAGTTTTTATTACACTGACTTTAACCTGATATTATAAAAAATAATACTCCAATGTAATAGACCAGGTGAAGGCATGTTGATTTACATCCACCCATCATTAATGATTCGCACCGTGAGACACTTGGGAGACACTGGGGAGACACTGGGGAGACACTGGGGAGACACTGGGGAGACACTGGGGAGACACTGGGGAGACACTGGGGAGACACTGGGGAGACACTGGGGAGACACTGGGGAGACACTGGCGAGACACTGGGGAGACACTGGGGAGACACTGGGGAGACACTGGGGAGACACTGGGGAGACACTGGGGAGACACTGGGGAGACACTGGGGAGACACTGGGGAGACACTGGGGAGCCACTGGGGAGCCACTGGGGAGACACTGGGGAGACACTGGGGAGACACTGGGGAGACACTGGGGAGACACTGAAGATTTAGATTGATTCTATAGTATTTCTTTCATTATTTAATTTAAAATCCTTTGTTTTGAACATGTGAGCGACAAGGGTGATTTACTTATTCATATTGCATCAGTCATTCATTTGAATCTGGACTTTTAACAAAATTATGTCCAGCTTCAAATGACGAGAAATATGTCTATTTCCAGCTCAAAATGACAAAAAATATGTCTATTTCCAGATTCAAATGACAAGAAATATGTCTATTTCCAACTTCTAATGACAAGAGATATTTCTATTTCCAAATTCAAATGACAAGAAATATTTCTATTTCCAAATTCAAAATGACAGGAAATATTTATATTTATAACGAATATAGGCATTTGATGAAATTAATTATTGCATTAACTGCTAAGAGACTAAACAACCTATTTAGAAAACAATCAGTAGCTAGTACTGTATATTCGGATGGCTTTTCAACATAATTATATATATACGCAGCCCCGGCAGGACAAGGGTTAGCGCATACGTGCAGACCTAGCAAGGGAAGGGTTCATGGGATAAAAAATAAAATAAAAATCAGATTTGATCACCCCAGCGAACCCTGTTGATCGCACTCCATGACCAGCCACTTGCCCTCACCCCGGCGAGCGGTACAGCGAAAAACCTACTTCCATCAACCTTTAGAGCACTGAAGTATTTAGATATATACCATGGAAACCAGAGGGTCATTCATTTTAAAAACGTCATGAATGTATTAGTCAGCTCTTTCCGTTTTTATTTATTTATTCATCAATTATTAGGCTTTATATACACAAATATATGCAGTAATATTGTACAATCATGCATTTGTAAGTAAAATTCTTTACATGGATGTCAAATACAGGTGACCAGCACCCTTACTAGGTTTAACATCCAGGATAACATTTTATATATACTTGAATTCAAGTTAAATGTAGAAGATAATTTATATACACGTACATATTATATAAAATATATGTTTTTATTATTTTTTTCATTTGACTACCTATTTGATGGATACATGACCATTATATTTAAGCGCGGGGTCGACTTTTAGCGTCAGAATCTGACGTCTGTAGGCGTCAGATTCTGACGTCAAAAGTGGGTCCCCGCACTGAAAGAGTCAAACAGGTAATTTTACTTGTGCATGTCAGCGCCGATTTAGCGACTGGCGGCAAATTAACTGGTTTCCATGGTGATAAAATCTGCTCGCTGTCTGCTGTTTAGAGCCTCGTGACGGGGTGTACTATGTCCGGATTAGAGCGGGGGGGGGGGGAGGGGGGTGTATAAAGGGGAAGGCAGTGCTCATGCATAACGAAATCACAATTTCCTATAACATACTACTTTTTCTGGGCTGATTAACTTATTTTCCAACTCATAACTTGTTCTTTTTTTGAGAATACACCGTTTACTATAGGTTTACATTGACGCGTGCTTCATTCAAACGTCATAATATGCCACTGTGTTTGCATTGTTTGACATGAAAAACTGTCTAGAATATTATGAATAAAGGACTTGCATTCTAATGTTGGGTTAATGTTGGACCAGCGTAGCAGACGATGGCCCAGCATTGAAACAACATAGGTCAACGTCTCGTGTCTACATCGTATATAAGTTTTAGGGAATATGATGCATGAAGGTCTCCATTCTATTGACAGATAGGGGGTGGCTCATTTGTCATTTATTACCAAAATAAAATAATTAATTTGTTGGTGAGTTGTAACTTAGTTTTGAAATAATATCCCAATAAAAAGACTTTCACCCAGTGTTGATTTAACGCTGGGCCACCGTTGAAACAAAACTGTGTGAACGTGTTTACTGGTATAATGGCAGATGTGGCCTTTGTTTCCAGCGGTGATTAAACATCTCATCTTTCATCCCCGCCATGTACTGTATGTGACATTGTGTATGGGTCCGTATTCTCGTACAAGTTACGATATATCGTAGGCTTTGGATTGGTCGAGATGGCCATCTCGACCAATCCGAAGCCTACGATATATTGTAACTTGTACGAGAATACGGGCTAAAAATAAATTAAAAATGTAAAATCGTCGTTGCTGCGAGATACATTTTAGGAACGTCGTTCGGGAGCCTCACGATGCTGCTTCCCACTTCCCACTTCCAGCTTCCTTGATTTAATGTCCAGCGATGACTTTCAACGGGTTTCTTCCTTTGACTTGCTGGAAATCCCAATGGGGTCTTTCAATTAACTTCTCACTTGGTAGTTTCACCTCTGTGCTTCGATTTCCCACTTCTGACTTTCTCATTTTTGACTTCAGACTTCCAACTTCTTTTGATTTCTCAGTTTTGACATCTCAGTTTTGACGTCCTATTTCCCACTTCTTTTTCCCATTTCTGCCTACCGATTTCTAACTTCCTATTTCCTACTTCTTACTGATACCCATCTTCCACACAGCAAGACTTGACCTCGAGGCCGTCAAGCCTTACTATCAGGAAGATGCTAATACCTTGCTTCTCAATTTTCATGTACTATTTCCCACTTCCTACTACTCACCTCATTAAACTTCCGACTTTTATGACTTTCGACTTTCAACTTCTCCCTTCCGATTGCCTACTTTTATATAAGCTCCCATTTCGTACTTGTCACTTCCTATTTCCCATTTCCTATCTCTCACTTCCAGCCTCACACTTGATGGTTTATTCTTTCATTCACACATTCATCTTGCGAATTGTTGCCGTTGTTTGTAGACAGAACTGGGAAGTGAGAAATAGGAAGAGAGAATTAAGCAGTGAAAAGTAGGGAGCGAAGTCAGAAGTTGGATGTCAGTAATGGGAAGATCGAAATAGGAAGTAGGCTTCAAAACATTATTTAGTATTTGAAACTCAAAATGTAAGGCACATTCGATGTTGGGTTAAGATTGGGCGGTGTCTTAGTTGTTGGATCAACTTTACCCCGACATTGGCTGAGCAAATTGATGTAAGAGCACAGAAAACACAAGGCGTTGACTCAATGCTGGTTAAATGCTGGGCCGTCTTCTCTAACGTTGGCCCAACATTAATCCAGCATTGGGTGAACGTCTCATGCTAGCTAGGACGGCTACCCCCTCCTCCCCACCCTCAGATATAGGGCGATAATACGTGTACTAACGTAATCACATTATTCCTAAACTTATTTTTTCGCCGCTGTTTGTCAAACCAGGCTTCCCGTCAGCCAACGGGGCAAGTCGCGCTCCAGGCAAGTCTCGCGTGGAACAACGAGACGGACACAGTCAACCCCCCCCCCCCCGACTAATCACGTGACTCCAGCAGCACCAGGCGCCACGTCATAATATAACAATGACGTCATAAATTCAAATCAATTTTCCTGAAAATATTGTACAATCTATGACGTAATCAATGACGTCACAGTGTGCACGTGTCTTTGTTTTAAGCTGTGGCTGGGCGGGGGAGCGCGGGGATAAAGCGGCCACGGCACCGGGAGAGGAAGGGTGGGCAAAACCTGCCCCTGTGCGCAGCCAACCAGCGACACACAACACAAGACCACCAAACATTATTTATGGCTTGTTGGTGAAAATCTGACAAAAAGTGAAAACTTTTTGTTCTGGTTGAACATCTATCACAAAATGACGTGTATCGCTCAGAAGACACGAGATGTGAACCAATGCTGGCTCAATGTTAGCCCAGCGTCGCAGACGCTGGCCCAATATTCAGCCAGCATTGGGCCAACATCTCTGCTTGGTACGGGAAACTTATTCATTCAGTGGCTCTCACAAGGGGAGGGGGTCCCAATCTACACGAGACGGGGTCCCCATGTAAATTACATTTTTTATCTGCAGATCGTATACTCTACATTATAACCGTTTAATCCCCAGCGTGTTTAATTTGTGATTTATCCACTTAATGGTAATTAACCCTTTGAGCGCGTGGCATATATTAACCCCAGTCCTGCTGAATAATTTCTGGTTTTTTTTATTTATTTATAGCCGTAATTGGGCTAACGCAATGTTCACCTGAATTTTGAAGGGAAAATATTTCTATTGGTAAAAAATGGATGTCTGTAAAATTGACTGATTTGATGAACTAAGTAGCTACCACAAGCTATATCAGCAGTTTCAGTGACATGTTATTTGATAAAAGAAACAAGAAAAAGAAGAATAGAAAGAATAAAAAAGTGTTACGTTATAGTTTATTATTATGTATTAGTAGTAGGAGGAAAATGAAGAATAAAACAAAGAGTAAGAAGAAGAAGAAAAAGAAGAAGAAAAAGAAGAAGAAGAAGAAAAAGAAGAAGAAGAATAAGAAGAAGAAGAAGAAGAGGAAGAAGAAGAAGAAGAAGAAGAAGAAGAAGAAGAAGAAGAAGAAGAAGAAGAAGAAAAACAAGAAGAAGAATAAGAAGAAGAAGAAAAAGAAGAAGAAGAAGAAGAAGAAGAAGAAGAAGAAGAACAAGAAGAAGAAGAAGAAGAAGAAGAAGAACAAGAACAAGAACAAGAACAAGAAAAAAAAAGAAGAAGAAGAAGAAAAAGAAGAAGCAGAAGAAGAAGAAGAAGAAGAAGAAGAAGAAGAAAAAGAAGAAGAAGAACAACAACAACAACAACAAGAACAAGAAGCAGAAGAAAAAGAAGAAGAAGAAGAAGAAGAAGAAGAAGAAGAAGAAGAAGAAGAAGAAGAAGAAGAAGAAGAAGAAGAAGAAGAAGAAGAAGAAGAAGAAGAAGAAGAAGAAAAAAAATAATAAGAAGAAGAAGATAAAACAGAAGAATAGTGTATATATATTAATGTATATATTATAATAATTGTGTTTAGGCCTCCTATTAGAGAGCCTATTCACTACATCTTACAATAGTACTGAGTGCATAGAGATGGAAAACCTTTATCGACCCTGTTGTATTTTATTTCAACTCAGGACATTTTGACAAAAAATCAACTTTTATATCGGTGAAATGTATCTTTATCAATTGTACCTTACTTGAAATTGTCATTGGAAAACTGATGGCTTTGTAATTAGGGAAGGATACTCCACTAGAAAAAGCCACTGGGCACACGACACTGTTGAATCAACATCATTGAAGTTGATTTAACGTCGCAACAACGTCGTGTGTCCAGTGAGAATTTGAATAATCCGAAATCAATAGAAATGTTTACAATGTGATATCCTCCCCTAGCCACAAAGTGTTATTAGTGTAGCTCTAATGATAGTACACGTGACATACACGGACGTTATGGTGTTCACGAGCATTCAAGAGACATTCAAATGCGATAAACTAAAAAACTAAGTTGTTAGTAATGTGTAAGCGCTGCCTTGTCATCACGACCAACTGGGGAATGGCACCTAGACACGCGTTACACGTGTACTCAGCAGGCGCGAGGGACAAAATGGCGCCATTATAATGCAGAAAGACATTCCCAAGACGTTGAACAGACGCTGTATAAATGTTATACAAATGTTTTGTGGTTGCTGTGTTGTTTTTATTCGCTGTAAAAGTTGATATTTTACGACCAGTATGATAACTTTTTAATTTGTAACCAGGCACACCGATGTACTGAAAAACATACAGACGGACCGTCGGACGGACGGACGGACGGACCGGCACACAGGCAGGCAGACAGACACACAGACAGACAGAAATAGTTTATTGTTATCATTTGTTGATTTTTTTACGTAATTGTCATATATAAATCTAAGTTTAAACAAGAGATTAGTTTTTTAGGTGTTTTTTTTTACTATAGATTTAACCCTTAAAGCGCTGAATTAATTTGTAAAAAAAAAATAAAAAACCAAAGGTTTTTTTTTAATTTGAAATCATCATAAATAGTTATAGTTAGCTCTTTCTGCTTCACTTGAATACCTATGTTATGGGTCTACGATTATTATAAATATGTTTACACTAACAGTGTGGGGATAGACTTTGATCGTCAGAATCTGACGTCGGTAGACGTCAGATTCTATAATCGATCCCCCCCAATAAAAACCCATAAAAACGTTAAGTTATAGAAATTTGGAAATTATAATTTTTTATACAAATTTTCATCCACTTGAAGTTGTGTCCTATGTTGAGCCGATGTTGGGCCAGTGTCGAAGACAGTGGACCAACATTAAATCCACATAGGGCCAACGTATTGTGTTTGCTGGGGTCTCGCTACCGCCACCCACAACTACAAGCGGGTGAACATTACTCATATTTGTTGAGCTTGAGACCAAACATTTGAAAATTATGATTCTTGAACGCACATTTCATTCCCAATAACGGGGACTGAATCGCAAGGTTAGAAATCGTTGCGATGTGTAAAATCACAGGTTAAACCATGGAGACCAAAGGGTTCTCTTCAATTTGAATTCATCATAAATGTCTGAGTTAGGTTTTCCCGCTTCATCTGAATACGGATGTTATGGGCCAACCCTTTTAGCGCATGGACCGTCTATATTAATATACGTCAGAGTCTGACGTCAGGTTCTTACGCCTAATAACCGTTTCCGCACTGCCCATCCCACAAAGACTCCTAAATTAAGATCATCATAACTTTCTCTTATTTTCATTAGAAAAGTTAAGATGATCCTAACTTTTCTAATGAAAATAAGAGAAAGTTAAGATAATCTTTAGTTTATGAGTCTTTGTGGGATGGACCCTTGTTTGCCGCTAAAAACAGAGTTAAAATAACTACATATTATTTAATGCATAGGAGTACGAAAGACCTTAGTTACGAACCCCCAAGATGTGTGAAGAAAACAAATAGTTATGTAAAAAAAAAACAATGTAGCGTCGCTTTGATGTAAAAGGCTCGTATCTGCTACCAAGTGAAGTGGCAGATGCGACTTTATGACAAATCATAATTACGAAAAATAATTTGTGATTCTGTATTACATTATATAATCATGGTAATTGGATACACTTTTAAAACTATATTTCAAGTATTTCAAGTTTATATGGTATTGTGCGTGACGCAACGCTCGATGTTATAATATGCATCTAGATAGTCCAATAAACTCAAAAGTTCGTTTAAAAGTGACTTTTTAAACGACAATGTATAATGATAGATACATAGATAGATAGCTATTTATTGACGACGGGAAGTCTCTGTCAAAAAATGAACAGCACATTATATTATACAGAGATAAATAGACAATTGTGGAAATGTACAAGTATTAAATGCTTTGAAAAAATGAAAAGAAATACATGTTAATGATGTTGTACATGATAGATAATTATATGTTCCCCGCAACAAAACCAGCGATAAAATGACTGTTGTTAGTAATATGTTATATTATGTTATATTATGTTGTATTATGTTATTTTATGTTATATTATGTTATATTATAATGTATGGATACAGCTGAGCGTATAGTATGAATTCTTAAGAATCAATATCGATAATTTCTATCAATTCTCAATCAATGTTTAAGAAATAATGCAAAAATTACTCTCTAGTCATCTACTCACTAGATCAATAATCCTGAAAAAATCGTAATTTTATAAAGGTGCAGCATTTCACGTGTAAAATAATTCTGAATTTACAAGACTCCATGAGCTGTATTCTGGAACAAGTTACGATATATCGTAGGCTTCGGTTTGATCAATTTGGCCAATCTCGACCAATCCGGAGCCTACGATATATAACGTAACTTGTACGAGAATATGCGCCCAGAACGGCGTCAAAATTTGTAATTTACTACATGATACAAAGACGAACTTTTGCACTGTACAATAGTACAATATCTAAATATATTTCCGCCTGAGAGCTATAAAATGGCTTTTTTTCGTAAAAAGTGTGGACTGAAAAATATTTTGACTGAACAAATATGCCGCCAAGACATTTGTGAGTCGATATAGTCGTGATAGTAAGTTATTTTCTATTATCATTTTCTTCCATGGCTGTTGCATATTACGTAATAACGTGAACCTAAATAATCGTGAACAGATGCAATAGTGGGAATTTGTGATGAAAAATACACCCACGCCTTTGAAGATTTTTTATCTTAAAAAAAATGTATGATCAAATTACTCGTATTATTTTAGCGAATTTCGCCCGAGGGCTAAATTTGCTAAAATAATTCACGTAAATGTTTGTACGGTATTTGATTGGAGACGTTGCATAACCGCTTCTCCCCCTCTCCTGCTATCTCTATTATTTACTGTCTTTGTCTTCCTCCTCGCTGATTGTGAACCCCTCCTTGTCTGTTTGCCCGCCTCTCCTCTCCAGGCAGACGGTGAACCCCTCCTGCCATCTTTCCCGCCCCTCCTCGCCAGGGTAGCCTGTTTTTAGGACGCGCACAAATTGAAAATAAATAACCTCTCTTAACTCACAGGGCTATTTTCGAGGGTTCCGATCACATGTTACAGCGTTTTAAATCTGTCACTTGCTAGGTTTTTAATTCATCCACAGATTTTTTGTCACTTGATAGGTTTTTCATCCATCTTTACAGCGTTTTAAATATGTCACTTGCTAGGTTTTTCATTCATCCACATATTTTTTTTAATCTGCAGTCACTTGATAGGTTTTTCATCCATCTTTACAGCGTTTTAAATCTATCACTTGCTAGGTTTTTCATTCATCCACAGCTTTTCAAATATGTCACTTGTGAGGTTTTTATCCATTTTTATAGCGTTTTAAATCTATCACTTGCTAGGTTTTGCATTCATGCACAGCTTTTTAAATATGTCACTTGTGAGTTTTTTCTCCATTTTTAGAGCGTTTTAAATCTATCACTTGCCAAGTTTTTCATTCATCCACAGCTTTTTAAATATGTCACTTGTGAGGTTTGTATCTATTTTTATAGCGTTTTAAATCTATCACTTGCTAGGTTTTTCATTCATCCACAGCTTTTTAAATATGTCACTTGCTAGGTTTATCATCCATCCTTACAGTGTTTTAAATCTGTCACTTGCTAGGTTTTTCATCTATCCTTACACTTTTTTTTAAGTCTGTCACTTGCTAGGTTTTTCATTCATCCACAGCTCTTTAAATTTGTCACTTTCTAGATTTTTTATTCATTTCCACAGCGTTTTAAATCTGTCACTTGATAGGTCTTTCATCCATCTTTACAGCTTTTTAAATCTTTCACTTGCGAGGTTTTTCATATCTACAGCATTTTAAGTATGTCACTTGATAGGTTTTTCATCCATCTTTACAGTGTTTTAAATCTGTCACTTGATAGGTTTTTCATCCATCTTTACAGCTTTTTAAATCTGTCACTTGCTAGGTTTTTTATCCATCTTTACAGTGTTTAAAAATCTGTCACTTGCGAGGTTTTCATCCATTTTTTACAGCATTTTACATCTGTCACTTGCTAGGTTTTTTAACCATCTTTACAGCGCTTTAAATCTGTCACTTGCTAGGTTTTTCATCCATCATTACACCGTTTTAAATCTGTCACTTGCTAGTTTTTTCATCCATCCGTATACAGCTTTTTAAATTTCTAGGTCTTTCCGCATAATTTGAATACCTATTCTTTAAGTGCTGAAAGGGTTAGCAAAAGTAGCCTGGAATTCATACACAGACGACCTAAGTTTCTAAGTTTGAACTTTGTCAGCCTTGGACTGACTGATTGGTTTCAATGATATTAAACACTGTCAAATAAATGGCAAATTAAATATACATATATTCATTTGCTAATAGGAATACATAAGATAATATCCTAGACTGTTTAAGTATTATTTATTCGATTTTCTACAAAAGTTAGTATTACACACATATGAAAAACAGAATAATAGTTTGTTATTATTGCAGTTTTGTCTCCTCGTGCATTCATGTACATAATTGTGGAATGCTCAACAGCTATATGTCCAACCTGTGTAAATAGCCTATGAACTATGAAGTACTCAAATAAAACTTGGAACGAATGAACGTTTTATTTCAATAAAAACTTCTAAATTGTGCCGATACATTACTTACTAATTAAACTCTGACATTTGTTGATAATTAAACGCATTTAGAATCCACAATGGCTTCACAAGACACGGTATATTATTATTTTATATTCTGTCATTTATGAAAAATATACATCTCTCAAATGGACCTATTTGATGAACTGATAATCTACCACAGAATATTGTATCAATTGCAGTGCCTCTAGCCCAATCATGTTTTTTAAATAAATTATTAAATAATGTTTGATCTATATAATATATTTTACCTAGTCATTGTGCCTGTTTCCGTAAAATATATTTTAACTTACTTAACTTATATAACTTATTTAACTTATTTAACTTATTCAATTTTAATATCGCATCAAGTCTATATTGTATTTATTGTTCTGTGTAAAATGGTTTTCAGCCTTTTGGCTGCCATGTCTTTTTAGATGAATAAACACCAATTATATTATTATTATTATTATTATTATTATTATTATTATTATTATTATTATTATTATTATTATTATTATTATTATTATTATTATTATTATTATTATTATTATTATTATTATTATTATTATTATTATTGTTATTATTATTATTATTATTATTATTATTATTATTATTATTATTATTATTATTATTATTATTATTATTATTATTATTATTATTATTATTATTATTATTATTATTATTATTATTATTATTATTATTATTATTATTATTATTATCATTATTATTATTATTATTATTATTATTATTATTATTATTATTATTATTATTATTATTATTATTATTATTATTATTATTATTATTATTATTATTATTATTATTATTATTATTATTAATATTATTATTATTATTATTATTATTATTATTATTATTATTATTATTATTATTATTATTATTAATATTTGATTGGAACTTATTGAAGCTGTATAGATGCGGGCTTAGAAACACAAGGGTTTAATAAATCAAATGAATAAAAATAACAATTATATAACCTTGCGGTTAAAGGGTACATGTGGTATATATATGGTATCTATGGGTCTCTCGCAGTTAAAGGGTTAACCCTCATCCTACTAAGTTAATTTAATTAAATTTTCAGCCACTTGAAGTTGTGTCTCGCTACCGCGATCCACAACTCCAAGTTACTGAAAATTATTCATATTTGTTTAATTTGTGCACAAATATTCGCAAATCCTGATGTTTAGACAGTCATTTCATTCCCAATAACAGTGGTTCAATCGGTTAATAAAATAGATAAAATACGACTATTGTGATGATCAGCAGGCAGAGGGTTAATGAGTTATTATCACCAGAGATGTCAATACTGCTGTATAAAGTCATAAGGCAGTAACTGCTTACTGGAGAAGCAAGCACTTACTGTATTTTGTCTGGTCGTGGCAGTCTACGCCTATATGACCTATCTCAGAGAAGAGACGTCTAGTCGACGCCCTGTCATAGGATCCTTAAAAGCCAGATCCAACAGAAAATATCATACCCATACAACGCTGAATGATTTTTGTATAAACCTTGGAGACCAAAGGGTTTTTTCAATTTGAAATCATCATAGTTAGCTATTTCTGCTTCACTTGAATAACTATGTTATATGTTATGGGCTACGGCTATTAAAAATATTTTTACTCTTTCAGTGCGGGGATCGTTTTTATACGTCAGAATCTGACATCTACAGACGTCAGATTCTGACGTATAAAGACGGTCCCCGCGCTGAAAGGGTTAAGAAATGGATCCAGCTGTGAAACATCATTAGAAGTAGTCCTGTTTTCTCCGGGTCTTTGAGGAGTATCAGGTTGCCACGTGATTGTGGGTGTCCCCATGCTTCATATACCGCCATATTAACCAATCAAATAGGGAGATTTTACAGTTTTTATTTTATAAAAATACCCAGGTATTAATATCAAAGAAAAGCTCACGTCGTCCTTATTTGTGGACGAATTATGCCATTTTTTCTTGTATGAATGTAATTCAAAATATGCTATTTGATGCAAAAAGCTGCTGAAAGAAGTTTTGTCATCATTTTTATTTTTGCTTCTTAATATATTTATGTTATTCCTGTATTTCGTATTTTGAACATCGATTTATACTGTTAAATTTTATTCTTATTTCTCTTTTAACTGGTAAATATGCGACAAACATTTTTAAGGACTTGGGCAATTTTGAAACTTGAGAACATATCAAGGAGCCAAAATAAAAATTACCATTTTTAGCCTGATTGTGTCCCTTTAATATTACAATAGTTATTATGACGTCAGCTCAGCTCATCTCATAGTTATAATGACGTCAGCTCAGCTCATAGTTATTATGACGTCAGCTCAGCTCATCTCATAGTTATGTTGACATCATCTCAGACGTAGTCAGAGCTGAGCTGACCTGACGTCAAAATAACTATTGGTAGTAATGAGGGCACTATCCGTACACTAGACCATCAATAGTTTGATATCAATTGTTATTAGACATCAGGTCAGCTCAGCGATGGCTACGACGTAGCCAGAGCTGAGCTGACCTGATGTCATAAAAACTAGTGACGTCACACATACCGTTGTATAAGGCTTCTATTGTCTGAGTTGATGGGGGAAATCTTTTCGATATGCTTCCAAAAACTCAACAGCGAAGTTGTCATGGGGTTCCTATACGTTCCTCGATACTGAAAGTGCTGGTAGTCCTAAGAACCAACTTATTGTATTAGTATGGCGTGTGTTGTTGGCTATGTGATGGTTTCACGAGCTGACGCCAGCCCATGCATTTTTGACTAAGGGTGTAAATTCTATAATAGCGATCTATGTAAAAAGTGTTCTACATATAGGAAAAAGCCTTAGGAGCTCTCCATTCTTAGCTGTGAAAAAGGTCCGAGGCCGAGGCCTTTTTCACAGCTGAAAACCCGAGGGTTTTAACTGACCTAAAACACATTGGACCATAATGAGGATCCCTCATAATTAACAGCTCAGCCACACCTGACTGATTATAGTGCCATAGTCCTACCATGATAATTGGCCTCTACTTGGTCAACAATAACTCTCTATTCCAAGCTTAGAATGTTGTGGTCAGACAAAGAAAATAAAGTAGTGCTGTGTTTTAATTGTAGTTATTTTGTAGGTTGCTACGCTTTCCAGAGTGTATTTTACCTATATACTATTCATAATAATATGTGGTCTTTTTATCTCTGGTTTTGGCGCGGGCAACTTTTCTATGTTATGTATTTAACTATGTTACGTTTTAAAAATATAAGCACTGTATAGGTACATCCATGTATTATAATAATATTATAATAATGTATTATCAATAATAATGTATATATCCTGAATCCTGTACGGATATGATATGGTAATACAATTTCATTGATTTGATTGATTGAGTAAAAATTTGAACTGTCTGCGATATATTTGTGTGCTACAATATCAGTCACTAGGAGGTAAAGGGTTAAAAAATTAGAGTCAACTCAGCCTCTGGTTGATACACATTGTGCGCAGCTACATGTTGGCTGGAACTATTACATTACAGAAGTTGACATACAAAGGCGATGTCGAGGGGCTGACCAGCTGCTTATTGAAAAAAACACTAGGGCACCAGTTCTATGTCTGCCGGCCGACATCTGACTCTCTAGTGATGTACAATAAATTTGTGACGCTGAAAAAAACGTTTGCCCGCCACTTCTAATATTTTTTTACGGCCACGTTTGGAAAATATAAACAATTAAAAATTCAAATCGAGCTGATATGGACAGTATAAACGGCGGCCATTTTTTTTTGAATTTTTCAAGTCTATAAACAACATCTGGTCTAACTTGGAGGTGAATGTGAGGGTGGGTAATCTGACGATGCGTCTGGTATATTAGTCAGCGGCAGCCAACATTTATTGCTACATCCCATATAATATCTAATTTCAGTAAATTACACAGATGTTGGCCATTCTAGGGCCTTAAACTATACCGGCAATAGAATGTTTGACATTGTGTGTCTCACGTGGGACGGAATGTAGTTACCCTCAACCATTGTAACTCAGGGGACTATCCGATCCGAGGATAGCGGAGCTGTGTTTTGTTTAGCGAAAGACAAGTCTCTGGACATCTGGGTATTAATCCCCTAGACATGCCCAGAACCCCTTATAGGGCGAGTGAAGGAAAACACTTGCAACAACCCTCCATGACCTATCACCCCATCCTCACATCGTTGTATGTACATCATTTATCTCATCATATGACTGCACTGTTTGTATCGTATTACATTATCACTTAAATGACCACTAGTGCCACTAGTTAGCTCTTTCTGATTCATTTGAATACCTATGTTATTGGTCTACGATCATTATAACTTTTTCACTCTTACACTGTGGTGATCTACTTTAGACGTCAGACTTTTGACGACTAAATTTGATCCCCGCGCTGTCAGGATTCATAACGCTGTAATTGGGAATGAAATGAGTGTTCAACATCAACATTGCCAAATGTTTGGTCTACAAGTATACGAGTATAGTTTTTTTACTCACTTTAAGTTGTGGATCGCTGTAGCGAGACACAGCTTCAAGTGGGTTAACTCTTACAGCGCGGGGATAGACTTTAGTCGTCAGAATCTGACGTCTGTAGACGTCAAATTCTGACGACTAAAATCGATACCCGCACTGTAAGAGTAAAAATATTTATAATGGCCGTAGACCCATAACATAGGTATTCATATGAATCAGAAAGAGCAAACTAAGACATATATGATGATTTCAAATTGAAACAACCCCTTTGGTCTCCATGGTTTAAACAAAAATAATTCAGCGCCTTGAGAGTTAAAGTAAAAATGATGTAAGTTATCGCCCCCAGGGTTAATACGTCATAGCTCTTATATCTAAAGTTTAATTCGCACCCAATTGAAGTGGTTTTTCGCAACCGCTACCGTTTTAATATAAATAAACATAGTGTCAGCCTAACAATTATAAGCAAATCCCACAAACAATTCTTTGCTTTGCATTTTAGCAGATAAATGCAGATAAAAAAAAACGGGGTATTTTTTATTTATTTAAAGGGAGCCATTTAGTTCACAAATTCACATGAAAATGAATAAAAATGTCAAAAAAGGATGCCTGATTTAAAACGTTAAAAGAAGGTGATGTGACATTTGACAAAAAATATCAAATAATTTAAAATAGAATTATACGTATCCCACTCCTTAAACCATTAGGTGAATTATTACCCACTTGAAACCTTGTCTCGCTACCGCGACGCACAACTTCAAGTGGGTAAAAATCACTTACATGGTCTAGCCCTTTCAGCGTGAGGATCCACTTTAGACGTCAGAATCTGACGTCTAAAGTCGACAGATTATCATGTATAAATTCCCACCCAATACCCACCTTCAGTATCCCTGTTAACTACGACTCCTGTCAAACTGAATAGACAGATTGTATATTTTATACACTTGACAGAAACTATTTATATTTCACAAACGAAAACAGATTACCCCGAAATTTAATTAACCCTTTCACGGCGGGACCGACTTTAAATGTCAGAATACGTCAGAATCTGACGTATATATACGTCAGATTCTGACGTCTAAAGTCGATCCCCGCACTGAAAGAGTAAATTATTTGTAATGGCCGTAGACCCATAAAATAGGTATTCGGATGAAGCGGAAAGAGCTGACTAAGACATTTATGATGATTTCAAATAGGAAATACCCTTTGGTTTCCATGGTTTATATACAAATAGTTCAGGGCTATAAGGGTTGAAGATTGGGCTACTTATCATTACATTGGATATTATAACCGCCGTCAGATTAACTTGTATCGCATGTTTTTCGCCGATTTCTCAGTCAATTCTTAACCGATTTTGATGAAATTTTGCAAGGACTATTTGTGAGTCACGCGGCGACTACCGTGAAATTTTCATCGAAAAATATTTTATAGTTCAGAAGCTAGACCATGTGACATGTAGTAAATTTGAAATTACGAAGTCCCTCTATAAACCTATTAAACTGGCTAAATTGAGGATTGTTTTTAGCCCTGAATTGCATTACATGACAAATGGTCTAACTTTTTAGCTATACAATATTTTCTAATGCAAATTTCACGGTTGTCGCCGCGTGACTCGAAAATACTCCTTGCAAAATTGCATCAAAATCGGCTGGGAATTGACTGGGAAATCGGCGAAAAACATGCGATACAAGTTAATCTGACGGCGGTTATAGTTTATATATCTTGTCACATTTATGTCATATATTTCCTTTTTATATTTATATTATACTTATGTGTTTGGTTATAATCAGGTAATTTTCATTAACCTTGAGGTGAGAATTGCGACAGGTGAATAAAAATGTGATGAAATACTTGGGAGTAAAAGTGTTACATGCATGTGTTAATTTGATAGAATTCTGTAGATCTGGTAATTTTACCGTGTTTAAATTTTTCCCGAATTTCTGGACTTTTCAAGTTTAGATTTTGCGAATTTTCCTTTTTCTTTAGTAGCGCGATTATAATAATCATTTTC
Source organism: Flabesymbios commensalis (assembly GCA_964017125.1). Lineage (NCBI taxonomy): Eukaryota > Metazoa > Annelida > Polychaeta > Terebellida > Flabelligeridae > Flabesymbios > Flabesymbios commensalis. The sequence continues at coordinate 66,453,191 of OZ024917.1, read as the reverse complement.
GCGCGATTCTTGAATTCGCGAATTTGTCTTCTTCGCGAAATTCGCGAAAATTAAAACTTCGCGATTATTACCATATCTACAGTATATATGTTCTATTTTTCCTCTATTTTGTTTACAGTAATATGATGTGACATAGCATATATTACTTTCACCTTTGTTGCTTTTTCTATGTTATTTTACACCACGACTAATGGTAGATTGTTCTATGTCACGCTTTGCTAGTAATTTTAACATTCTCCATTATGCATCTTATTTTATATTTTTTTCACCAGAGAAAAAATAAAACAACAGATAAGTTGCGCTCTCTCCAGACAAGTTTCATCTTAAAACTAGATTAGGTGCAAGTGGGTGGTTTCTAAATTGTCTACAATAAAGAAATCATATACAAAGGTTGTTGTTTCAATGCTGGATTAAATACATTAAAGTTTTACTCAAAGTTGATCCAGCTTTCGAGTGAATATATTTTAAAATAGTAGTTGAGCGTTGGAACTGTGTTTGTTTTCACTAACTTTTGGGAATTTGGGTGACGCCCTCATGTCTTTAAATTTTCAGCAGACTTATCTTTTTTAAAGAACACAATGATATTTTGTTTTAGGTGCGCCACCATGCGGAGAAAAATGAAGCAATGAATGTTTGTTTGGAGGTAAAGTAGAGACAAGAGAGAGCGTAAGGTCATATAAAGTAGATACATGTGGGAGATATATATATATATATATATATATATAGAGACAGGTTTGATAAACCCTTATGCTGCTGCCACCTATATATCCGTATATATACGCGTTTCAACACGTATATATACGTGTTGAAACACGTATTAAATTAAATAAGATAGTAATAAAACAGTTTGTTGTACATCAGCTGATTAAATAATTGATTTTGGGAAATTAATATTTGCGTTGGCAAATAAAAAATAGAAGCAAACAATTCTGCCGCATCTATGTACGTGGTTCAGAAAGTTTTAAACTCAATGAAATGACAATGATTGAAAATGCTAGAATACTTTGTAGTAGCTGTAAGTTATATTTTATTTAATTCTTTTAGCGCGGTGACCGTCTATATACGTCAGAATCTGACGTCTATAGACGTCTATAGACGTCTATATACGTCATAATCTGACGTCTATTGACGTCAGACGGCTGACGTCAATAGACGTCAGATTCTGACGTCCAAAGACGGTCACGGCGTTGAAAGAGTCAAGTTATGTGATGTGTATTTTCATAATACCAGCTTCATTGGATGAAAAATAGAAACAAACGATTCAGCAGTACAAGGGTTAATTTGTATATATGCCGGAGAAGAGGCTAGGTTGATATGCAAACGGTGTTCATTTGAGTGCGATATGGGAAAATACAGCACTCGTCCAATGAATAAGGTGTGAGCCTTTAGGCGAACACTTTATTCATTGGACGAGTGCTGTATATACCCATATCGCACGAAAAATAAAAAACGTTTGTAATTTCTCACACGATTAAGTTCGACATGACGTAACTGCCATACATTGCTTTTCAAACAACACATAGAGTGCAATATGGGATGATACCGATATACTTCTCATAGTGAGACCACAGCACAGAGTGCGATATAGGATGATACCGATATACGTCTCATTGTGAAAACCACTTAACTGCGCGGAGTGTGAGAAGAAGGCGTAACATATCCCACTGTATAGATCAGCCCTTTAGGGTCTATGTTACATTCATATATCTTTTGATATATTTAAAATAATCTATTTAACTTTTTAAACCCCCATCATGCCTCAAAAGAGCAACCCTGAAATCTGACTCAATTTCCCACGCCATGAGTTTTTCTTGAAACTGTGTTAAAAATATATAGTATTTTTTGTAATTTGTCACCCACTTCAAGTCATCTTCATCCACTACAAGTGGAGGATTCAGGTTTTTAGTGGTAACTTCAGATTTGAAAGGGTTAAGATAAGGTAGTAAAATATATAATAAACGTCATCACCTTTCATTTAATATATTATAAATCAAATAAATTTTATTGCTGACAATGTAAAATACACCATGACCACCATGACCACCGTGACCAGTACACAATAATCACTGATAGTACAATGACACAAAGAAATGAAAAAAAAATACAATAATGTTGTATGAGATGTATAAATATTATACAAATGTTTTTTGTTTATGGGGTCTCACTGTATGAATCACGGCATCTCACAATGGGATAGTTTGTCAAATCCACCCATTTTCATACGGTAGAGATAAAACTGGTGAATTGAATAATATACAGCAGAAATTACGGGGTTTTAACAGTTTTTTTCTATGTCATTTTAGACATTCTCGAATATACTTTTTTTAATATCGCTTCAAAGTTGCTGAATCAATATTGTAAATTAAAACGGGTGAGGATATTTTTCTCCGTTTCTTTCGCGCGGAAAACAATGAAAGTTTAGTTATTACACTGTATGTAAAAGAAAGTGTAGTTATTATGTACAATTTGTGTGTATGTATATTTTTGAATATTTTATTTTAACTTCTTGTCCTGGCTTATTTTTCTATTACTATTTTTATATTACCATTTATATTTTGTGTTATTGTACCCATATTGTCATGGCTTATCTTTTATATTGCTATTTACATTTTGTGTTTAGCTGCTGTCATTGTCGTGGCTTGTCTTTTACATAATTTTGCACATCACTCCCATGACACAAACCGTATATTAACATGGTAAACTTTTATGTATGTTCGTATTTGTTTTTTTATTACAAAACCTAACATATTTATGTTATAACCTCATATGCTTGTCTATTAGTCATATTGTGATATAATATGAACTGGACACCTTTTACTTTCTACAGACATACTATACGAATCCTAATGTATATACATATTGTAATATAAAATGTAATAAATAAGACAATAATCTTATTGGTGACCACATTGCGTCATTTTCTGATACACTACGTCCCCTAGGAGTTAGAAGGTGCTAAACTGTCACTTTACAAATTGGCAGTTTAGCACCTTCTAACTCCTAGGAGACGACTAGTCACCACATAGCCTATATAATTATAATTGTAATGTAAGGCATGAAGTGAAATTAAAAGGACTAGCCCACCACCTAGTTTACTCATGGTTGTTATAAAGTCTAAACTTGCGCAGTGCATTGGCAGCTGCTTATATTACAAATGAACACTACTGTTATTTTAATAATATATGTGTTGTATTGTTAAAATAACAGTAGTCTTTTATTTTTCTAAATAAAGTTATAAAATGTAATAATTGTTTATGCACCTGGCATGGTGTGAGACATCAATGACTAAAACTAGGCGGTGGGCTAGTCTCTTTAAGATATATTTAATGTATCTTGCCGTTTGCATTGGAGCTTCTGATTTATAAGCGAAACACTCGCAAATGAAATGAAATGAATCGGGCTTTAGGCCACCTTTGTGCACATATAGGCTATACTGGGCCAGGAGAACCTCATGAGGATGGTGAGATGATTGAGATGACGCTGTCCTCCAAACACAGGATTTGAAATTAGCACGCTACCTCTCGGTCACGGAGGCTCCCCACAATACTGACTCTCACACGTGGAAAAAACAGTTTTTGTTTCTTTCAAACCGCCGAGACCGCGAACCGAACCCCGAACTCTGACGTGAAAGGCAGCGGTGCTAACCACTACCCTAGCCGCCCGAGACACTCGCAATAAGTTTTAAATTACGAAGATCGGGACCCTTCACCTACTGGAGACGCATTATGCGAAAGTAAATATTTCGCATTAGTAAAGAATTTTAATACATTAGATTATTTTTACTTGAACATATCGAATTCAAACAAGTCTTTCAGCTTATTGTGTTAATACAGGAACTCAACTCTGCCGGTCTAGTCATAAAGAGGTTGTATAACAGCCTTTGACCCACGGCACACGCAGGTGTATGTGCCGCCACCTAGTGGGAGAAATAGAATCACTCATCCTTCATTGAACACGAAACGTTATCCAATGCTGGCATGATGCTGGCGCATCGTCTACGACGCTGGCCCGGCATCAGCCCAGCATTGATCTAACGTGTTATGTTTGCCGGGTCGCTGGTTTCACAGTCAAAATCTCTCATTTATGAACAACGTATTAAGCGTTTCACCCCTCATCATAAAATGATTTTATCAGTTATATTTAAATCACCCAAATTAAACTTGATGTTTAAACACACATTTCATTCCCAATAAAATTGGGAATAATATGTGTGTTCAAACATCAATATTCGCAATATGGTCTCAAATAAAATGTGTGTTTAAATATCAATATTCACAATATGGTCTCAAATAAAATGTGTGTTTAAATATCAATATTCGCAATATGGTCTCAAATAAAATGTGTGTTTAAATATCAATATTTGCAATGTGGTCTCAAATAAAATGTGTGTTTAAACATCAATATTCGCAATGTGGTCTCAAATAAAATGTGTGTTTAAACATCAATATTCACAATATGGTCTCAAATAAAATGTGTGTTTAAATATCAATATTTGCAATGTGGTCTCAAATAAAATGTGTGTTTAAACATCAATATTCGCAATATGGTCTCAAATTAAACAAATATGAGTAATTGTCAGCGACTAGAAGTTGTGGGTCGCGGTCGCGAGACACAACTTCAAGTGGGTGACAATATAAACAAGATAACAGGGTTAACCCTTGTGTTGCTAGGATCCGTATATATCCTGTTTTAAGCGAATCTCAAAACGATCAATTTAGTGATTTCAATAGCCCGCCAATCCTCGGCCGAGCTCAGAGGCGCAAGAGCTACACCTATATTCCAGTTTAGTGGCACGCTATATATTGATGAATGTCCGTCCAAGAAAATAGATACTTTGATCAGTTACTGTACATATGCATGCATTAGACATATTGATAGCCGCTTTAGAACATATCGACTGACATGCCAAGTCCCGAAGATGAAATATGCTATTGAACCAAAATAACAAATTGAACCAAAATAACAAAGTTTCACCCACCTGAAGTTGTGGATTACTGCCACAACTTAGAATGCAATTGTAATTTTTTTCAGAAAGTAACCGTTTTTAGCCTTGATTGCAAATGAAAGATTTTCTAGTTAATTTATTAGTCTATGCTGTGTTCCGCGTTTGCTTTGTAGTAAGTGCAGATGATATATAGTCTATTCCACTCTGCAAAGCAATACGACAGTATCTGTTAACTTAAAAAAAACAGATACTGTTTTTTGGCTGTGTCCCTGCAAAGCCAAAGGGCAGTATCTGCTTACATGAAACGTAAGCAGATGCTGCCTTTTGGCTTTACACGGCAGTGTATAGAAACCAGGAGGTACATATTGCAAGAACATCGAAATGCCGACAATGTATGAAAGTAATTGTTCCGATTATCGTATTCGATACTAAATTAAAATAACAACTAAATGGCAGACATTTAATCATTTGATTTTCCAGTTGAAAACATTTCAAAATGGTAAAATATATTCATTATTCATTCCAACACGGGCACAGGTCGAGACAATCTCTACGAGGTCTGTCAACCATGAAGTGAACTAACATGATATAATAACAAATATAAAACCAGCTGTTCACCAGTTATAGGTGTTGGTATAATTATCATGTCAGACATATCAGATTTAGTGTAGTTTAAAATACATGTATACAGTTGATTTTTTGTATACATGCTATTTTGAAAATATGCATAGTAGATTATAAATTTTGTGCTGTGAACACATAAAATTAAGATAACTGACAATTGTCTGTCATCAGTTTCCCGCAGCAAAACCGGAGATAAAATAGCCAGCAAAAACAAATCAAAATCAATGTAGTGATTGATAGCATTGTTTGTGTAGTCTTTCTGAACAGGTCATCACAAATATTATTAAAACTTTTGCAATACATAGGCCTACATTTTTTCTATTTAGTTGCAACAGCCGGAAAGTGAATTAGTCCTTTCATAGATGTAGATGCAGATAAATTTGAAATACATTTTTACTTTTTCAACGCTAGCCACGATCATAGTAGTTTTTAGATACGTTTTATTAGCCGAGTTAACACCGTTATTGAAAACAAAATGTGTTTCCACATCAATATTTGCAAGGTTTTGGTCTCAAATTAAACAAATATGATTAATTTTCACCCACTTGAAATTGTGGGTCGCGATAGCGACACACAACTTCAAGTTGAAGAATTTTTATATGAGATACCTTGGAGCGCAAATAATTGATTATTTGCCTTTATTTCTATGTAACATTAGCAATCGCTTTAAGCTTCCCTAAACAATTTATCTTATATTCTATGTTCGCTAAAATGTTGCCTACATTTCAAATAGTTCAATAAATAGTTCAATTATTTTGATTACTTTGACTTCAACATGTATTTCATTGATATTATTTTATTTAAGTCCGACAAATTGAGAATATTATGCAGAAATGACTAATTATATCTTTCAATGCTTTTTGAATTTTGATTTATCGTTTTAATTCACTCTGTAATGATGACGATTACTAATTTATATCACTTTATATACATTAATTTTATTGTGAGCTATCATCTACTTTAATTTTAAGTAGTGAATTATTTGCAATTTCAAAAATACATGTGCATTATTTTTCATTTAAACTTACTCATAAAATTAGAATAATGGAATAATCTGTTTATTTTATAATAGCGTAATACTGATCATTTTTCTTAATGAAATGTTATGGATACACTTTATTATTCATTTACCCGTTGAGTTTTCTTATTTTCACCATGGAAATTTAAATCAACTGTCAAATTAGACCTATAACCTATGGAATGCTTATTCATTTTACCCAAAAAAATCAACGTTTTTCAACATGGCGGTGACTAAGAGCGATCTCGACCACAAGGTTAGAAAAATCCATAACTTTTCAGTGACTCTGCGAAAAATGAGCTCATACGGTCATACGATCTTATCGCTGAAATGTTACTGATGCTAAAAACCCCTTATTATTCAAGGATATATACTTAGGTTTCAAGGATTATTCTTAGATATGACCGTATAAGAAATATCCCACGATTTTTTATGGGGTAAATCTGTTGCTGAAATTTTCAGGCACGCTGGGGCTAAACTTCAAGCTGATAAACATGTGTATTTTTAGGTCTGCTGAAACTATGTATATATATATATGGTTTCAAGTCAGTATTGAATCAAATGAAATGCTGCATAAATAAAACGTTATTTTACATAAAAAGTATTATTTTTGGGGAGAATGATTCCCGCGAATGGATTGCTTTGTCCTTTAACCCTTTAAGCGCGGGAATCGACCAAAGACGTCAGAATCTGACGTCTGTAGACGACAGACTCGGATGTTTGAAGTCAATCCCCGCACAGAAAGAGTAAAATATTAATGGTGGCGTTGGGCGCTAGAATGATGAAAATTATGTATTTATGAAAAGTGAAACGTATAAGCACATATCAGTATAATAAACGATTTCCACTATTTAAATGGTCGTAGATCCATAACATAGGTATTCAAATGAATCAGAAAGAGCGGACTAAGACATTTATGATGATTTCAATTTGTAGAAAACCCATTTGGCAAATTGAAAAACCACATTTGGTCTCCATGGTTTATATAAATATATTTCAGCGTTGTAAAGTTTTAAAAGACGGTCCCTGCACTGAAGGAATTACAATATTTATAATGTCCGTAGTCCCATAACATAGGTATTCAAATGAAACAGAAAGAGCTGACTAAGACATTCATGATGATTTCAGATTTAAAAAACCCTTTTTTAGTCTCTATAGTTTGTACAAAATTATTTCAGCGCTTTAAGGGTTAAGATTGAAGTTAAGGATTGGCGTGAATTATTCGCTCCGATGTGATCGCTGTTCGCATGAATCACCCTTAGCGCCCAGTGGGTATAATTCAACAAGCCATGGTGTACCTTGGTAATCAGAGGGTTTATAATTCAACATGTAAGGTATATCTTGGCGATCAGAGGGTTAATTCAACAAGAGATGGTTTAGTTTTGCGACCAGAGGGTTAAATTTCAGCAGATCAAGCTGTCTGACGTCTGTAGACGTCGGATTCTGAAGTCTAAAGACTATCCCAGCACCATAAGAGTAGAAATATTTATAATGGTCGCAGACCAATAACATAGGTATTCAAATGAACCGGAAAAAGCTAACTAAGACATTTATGATGATTTCAAATCGAAAAAAACCCTTTGGTCCCCATGTTTTAGACAAAAATATTTCAGCGTCGTAAGTGTTAAAGGGTTGATGAGCTGAGTATCCTTCACAATCTATGTATCATATTCAGTGTCATATTAGTTGTTTTTAACCTTAAAAGGCTGATTATTTTTGTATAAACCATGGAGACGAAAGGTGTTTTTTTCAATTTGAAATCATCATAAATGTCTTAGTTAGCTCTTTCTGATTCATTTGAATACCTATGGTATGGGTCTACGGCCATTAGAAATATGTTTACTTTTACAGTGCAGGGATTGACTTTAGGCGTCAGAATCTGACGTCTACAGACGTCAGATTCTGACGCCTAAAGTCGTTCCCTTCACGAAGATATATATCATGTCTACGAGTCTAGCAGCACGAGATTCAAATTGAAAAGACCCTTTGTTCTCCATGGTTTATATAAACATACTTCAGCGTTGAAAGGGTTAATCTCACGAGAACCACTTATTCTAAGTGAGGAGGTGAACCTAGCACCGCCAGCCGGAAACTGATATACCACTTAAAACAACACTAGCTTTTTATAGGTCACAATAATGTAACATTTCTTTTAGCGTCAGTATGTAGGCTGTATGATTTTACCTGGTTTTTATACATCAAGCTGATATAGTCGTGCGCACCCTATATCTCCCACGGGCGCATAATGGCGCAAAAAATATATAAAATCAAAATCTTTTTTGCAATCCTGACCCCCTTCTACAAAAATATCTGACATCAGCAACAGTCTTTTCCCCTTAATGTGCTGATCGCGACTACATCAGTTCTTAGTCATTCTTTTTGTTCTTTAAAATAGATCATTTGAAGAGAAAAGTAAAATAAATGTGTAAAAATGGTTCATGTTTTAATTCAAATTTTACAGATATAGGTATTTTTTTGACTGACTGACTGACCGACTGACTGACTGACTGTCTGACTGACTGACTGACTGACTGACTGACTGACTGACTGACTGACTGACTGACTGACTGACTGACTGACTGACTGACTGACTGACTGACTGACTGACTGACCGACCGACCGACCGACCGACCGACCGACCGACCGACCGACCGACCGACCGACCGACCGACCGACCGACCGACCGACCGACCGACCGACCGACCGACCGACCGACCGACCGACCGACCGACCGACCGACCGACCGACCGACCGACCGACCGACCGACCGACGGACCGACCGACCGACCGACCGACCGACCGACCGACCGACCGACCGACCGACCGACCGACCGACCGACCGACCGACCGACCGACCGACCGACCGACCGACCGACCGACCGACCGACTGACTGACTGACTGACTGACTGACTGACTGACTGACTGACTGACTGACTGACTGACTGACTGACTGACTGACTGACTGACTGACTGACTGACTGACTGACTGACTGACTGACTGACTGACTGACTGACTGACTGACTGACTGACTGACTGACTGACTGACTGACTGACTGACTGACTGACTGACTGACTGACTGACTGACTGACTGACTGACTGACTGACTGACTGACTGACTGACTGACTGACTGACTGACTGACTGACTGACTGACTGACTGACTGACTAAATAGCTGGCTGACTCACTGACTCACTGAATGGCTGACTGACTCACTGAATGGCTGACTGACTCACTGTCCCACTGAATGGCTGGCTGACTGATTGACTCACTGTATGACCGGCTGACTGAGATGAAGGTGGGTCTATTTAAAGGGAGTGTGGCTGACTCAGATATCAATAATAATACAGTACATTTCGATATATATATATATATATAAATATTCTATCATTTTATTGAACAGATAGAAACCGTTCTTACGGTCATAAAATACGACCAATGTCATGAAGAAAAAGCAATAGCTTTAATAGCAATTATAGCTTAATGGGATTAAAACACGTCGATCTTCTACATGCGACATGAAAAATGAGATTGAAACATATTCAGGAGGCATAGCCTGAGAACGTGTTGATGTCACGACATAGTCAGTTTTAGGATGGATATCTTTCCTTTTTTAAATGTCACTAATTGTTGAGTTGGGCGATAATACATGCAACGGGAGAGATGATGTGTGCTTCGAGCTCTGGATAAACTGGACTAAGTTCAACAATAACTCAGCAAGAAAGAAATATTAAAGTGACTGCACATGTTAACATGCCTATTTGAAAATATATATATACATTATATATAGCCTATTGATCTTAACTAAAAATATTGATTTTTTTTAAGCACTGGAGAAGAATAAATTTTATCTCCAAGTCGTGTACTGCCAGATAAACAAAACTCTTTGCAGTATACAACACTTTATACCACAAATATCCACCTTCTCAGACCGTGAAATCAAGAGTAATTCAATAAGGTACCGACGTTAATTGGTGTGCAAAAGTGAAGGGTTGGAGAATTCCCCTGCAGCAGCGATTGTCTGCCCAACGCAGGAGCGACGACATTACCATATGGCCCCATGTTGTAGTAACATTCAACCATTCTTTAGGTGTACCATTAGTTGGTTTGGGTAATCTGTAGATTCTTAGAAATATTAATAAAATATGTTTTTCAACTCTTCAGAATCTGACGTCTACAGACGTCAGATTCTGACGTATAAAGACGGTCCCTGCACTGAAGGGGATAAAGTATTTCCAATGGCCATAGACCCATGACATAGGTATTCAAATGAAGAGCGAAGAGCCGACTAAGACATTTATGATGATTTCAAAGAGAAAAAAACCTTTTGGTCTGCGTGCTTTATATAAAAATATTTCAGCGCTTTAACCCTTTTGGGCCTGAATTTACGATTGTCATCTTCATCCACTACAAGCCGCAAATTGCTGTAGCAATTCCCGACTTGTAGTGGATGAAGATGACTTGAAGTGGGTGGCAAATTCAAAAAAATTGTATTGGTAACACAGTTTCATGGACATTTTCTTTTTCAAACCTTTAGTCGTAAGAAAATTAAGTCAGTTTTCAGGGATGTAAAATGATGCTTTAATGCATCGTGATGGCTTAAAGGGTTAAGGGTTAAAGTGCTAATCACGTCTAGAGCAGTTTTCAGCCTTTAGTTGTTTTTCAAATACTAGTAAATACAATTTATCTTATTCGAAGTTGTGTGTCGAGATGGAGACACAACTTCAAGTTGGCTCATTCGTATCGACGACTGGGGCTCGTAATCTGGAGGTACCAGGTTCGAGTCCCGGTCGGACCGGATATTTGTCATCGTGATTGTGCATATACAGTGCTCCAAACTGTTCAAAGGCCTGGAGTGTACAGTGCTGCCTATGGTACTGTGCACTATAAAGAACCCTTGAAGTCATTTGAAATAAGAGTAGGGCATAGTCCCGGCTTCGGGCTTCCTTCTGTCGCGATATCGCCATGATTGGTCAGAAAGCGACGTAAAGCAATAATATTCATTCACTTCAAGTGGTTCGAAATTTCAATTATACAGTCTTGCGCTTTAGGTGTCATGTTCCACCTTATGAATCAACCTTATGAAATATTTGTAGAATTATGCACAAAATGTAACTATATAGGCTAGTGGCTGTTGACAAGCAGTTAGCCAGACAGTTCACCAAACGAACATCATAAATGATACGATTAAAAAATGCAAGAAAGTTTGTGTTAAAAACGATAATAGTTGGTTAAAACCATTAAAATAAGCAAAAATGATAAGAGTATGAATGTAATTAATAAAAAGCATGAAATGCTCATTTTTGTCACTTTAACCCAGCAAACATTACTCTGTTGGGCCAACGTTGGCAGACTGGTGACTTCGTTGGCGTTGGTTAACGCCAGTAATCCGACGTTGGCCCAACGATAAGATCTCACCCTTTTTTCTGTGTCGGTTGATGTCAGTGATCCAACGATGGCCCAACGATAAGATCTGATGGTTACTTTGTTGGCTAATAGGAAAAGTGTGAAGGTTTGCCAACAAAGGAGAACACACCAGTGATCCAACGATGGCCTAACGATAAGATCCGACGTTTTTTTCTGCGTTGGTTGATGTCAGTGGTCCAACGATGGTCCAGCGATAAGATCCGACGTTTGATCTGCGTTGGTTGATGTCAGTGGTCCAACGTTTGGTCCAACGATAATATCCGACAGTTGCCTTGTTGGTAAATAGGAACAGTGCGAAGGTTTGCCAAGAAAGAAAAACATACCAGTGTTCCAACGATGGCCCAAAGATAAAATCCGACGTTTTTTCTGCATCAGTTGATGTCAGTGATCCAACTATGGTCCAACGATAATATCCGATAGTTACTTAAAGTCACTTTGTTGGTAAATAGGAGCAGTGCGAAGTTTTGCCAACAAAGAAAAACATACCAGTGTTCCAACGATGGCCCAAAGATAAAATCCGACGTTTTTTCTGCATCAGTTGATGTCAGTGATCCAACGATGATCCAACAATAAGATCCCACAGTTACTTGAGGTCGCTTTGTTGGCTGATAAAAACAGTGCGAAGGTTTGCCAACAAGCGAGAACATGCCAGTGATTCAACGGTGGCCCAAAGATTAGATATTTTTATTAATAGGCTTCCATCGTTTTTCTTGATATTTGAAGAACAAGTTTGTCTCTGGCTGATGTATTTTAATAATGACAGGTTACATTGATTTAGAAGGACGTATGCATTTGCTGCAGGACTGCAATAGCCATTCTGTGCATGACAGTCACCGCTGCACGTGCAAGCCCGGCGTGCGAACTTTATTCATCTTGATATATTGTCGGAAGGCCCAGGGAGCCTGCATGCGGGCTAGCTAAATCAAACAAACAAGACAAGTTGAATTTGAAGCTGTTGGCAAGTATTTTTCTGCTTTTTACACATAGACCATATAAATATAATATAGACTATATAGTGTAAAGCATAAATTCCATAAATATAAAGTTGTCGGTAGTGTCTAACGTTATTCGTTAACCTGTCCCGGAATAGGCCTACTGTCTGACTTCACTGTTTTATCGCCCGCCACGGCCACCTCAATGCAAAAGCCTGAGGCCGAAAAGGGCCTATAATATAAATGAGACATGACACTAGGCCTACTGTCACTGATGTGACTACAGACTTGGCGATAATAAGATATTTTATGTGTTAAATTCTGAAAATTATAGTCTTGACTAAGATTATCATTTAATAAGGCCTAGAAATTGTTTTTGTTTGTTGTCAGTTTAAATTGTGGCAAGGGTCAGTAGGGATTTTTTCAATTCGAAAATTTTGACCAAATTTAGGGGACAGTCTCTAACTACCGGAATACACTTTACCGAAATCCACTGGAATAACAACCTCGTAGTAATTAATTAAAAACAGATGTGTTTTCCCCTCATGTCCCTAATCATTATAAATTGTAACAGGTTGAAACAAAGGTATATTGATGTTTTATTGTGGAATACTTGTTGGTGTTGCAGAAGCAGTGAGAAAAAATCCTCTCCTAACAAGGACCACAGTCTAAAAAAATCCTCTCACAGCAAGGACCACAGCAAGGACCACAGTCTAAAAAATCCTCTCTTAACAAGGACCACAGTCTAAAAAAATCCACTCACAGCAAGGACCACAGTCTAAAAAATCCTCTCACAGCAAGGACCACAGTCTAAAAAATCCTCTCACAGCAAGGACCACAGTCTAAAAAATCCTCTCACAGCAAGGACCACAGTCTGAAAAATCCTCTCACAGCAAGGACCACAGTCTAAAAAAATATCTCACAGCAAGGAACATAGTCTAAAAAATCCTCTCACAGCAAGGACCACAGTCTAAAAAATCCTCTCACAGCAAGGACCACAGTCTAAAAAATCCTCTCACAGCAAGGACCACAGTCTAAAAAATCCTCTCACAGCAGGGACCACAGTCTCAGATGTGGCGGGTATACCATATGTGATTTGTGACTGGTTGAAGTATGCAGGCGACCGGGAAGGTGGTCGAGAAGCCAGAGCTAAGAAATAAGTAGACGGGTTACCTGTATGGCACTCGGGACCGGTTGACAATGTTGACTAAGAAATAAAGTGAACAGCTGGCCGCTGAAGTAGACCTCTGAACCTTAAAAAGCTTTTTTCGAATAAAATTTAACTATTGCCGAGATCTGTAGGGTACAGTAGCTTAAAAGGGCAAAAACATGAAATCTATGACTATTTTCATTGTGTAGCTGTAAGTTTGTACTATTGAACAAAATGTCCCGTAGTTGGATAATTCAACCCGAAAATCTGTCTTAATATTTATAATTTTAACATGTTAGAGTTGTCATGCTAGTCTATTTCTGTATATTTTTTTCAAAATTAAAAAAATGATGATGTTAAAGATGATTTTTGTTATTTTCTAAGGGTTTTTAATATGAAAATATACTATCAAATTGAAATTAAATGTTGTCTTCTGAATTTGTTCTTTTGCAGAGCAAATATTCCACCATTTAATAGTACACAACTAACACTGATCAATTTTGCGGCTACCAATGACAATGTGGAATGATCATGCCAACCTTGGCCCAACAAAGGATGCCAAGGTTGGCCTGATCCGAACACCCCGACGTTTGGAAGAACAATGGATGCCATCATCAGCATGATCTGATCATTTGAAGTTTGCAAAATCCGATCATCCAACGTTTTGCCACTGGTAAAATGAATGTTAGACCAATAGTGCTTGCCAATGTTAGCTCAACCATTGGTTGCCAATGTTGGCCTGAATAATGAGAATTAGTGGCCCGACGATGGGCCACCAAAGTTAGAGATGAATACCAATGTTGGTGGGATCCGTTTATCCAATGTTGGGCCAACAGTGGATGCCGATGTCGGTACGTTCCGATCATCCATCGTTGGGCCAACAATGCATGCCAATGTTGGCACGTTCCGATCATCCATCGTTGGGCCAACAATGCATGCCAATGTTGGCACGTTCCGATCATCCATCGTTGGGCCAACAATGCATGCCAATGTTGGCACGTTCCGATCATCCAACGTTGGGCCAACAATGCATGCCAATGTTGGCACGTTCCGATCATCCATCTTTGGGCCAACAATGCATGCCAATGTTGGCACGTTCCGATCATCCATCGTTGGGCCAACAATGCATGCCAATGTTGGCACGTTCCGATCATCCAACGTTGGGCCAACAATGCATGCCAATGTTGGCACGTTCCGATCATCCATCTTTGGGCCAACAATGCATGCCAATGTTGGCACGTTCCGATCATCCATCGTTGGGCCAGCAAAAGTTAGAGATGAATACCAATGTTGGTGGGATCCGTTTATCCAATGTTGGGCTAACAGTGGATGCCGATGTTGGTACGTTCCGATCATCCAATGTTGGGCCAGTGATCAACTGTATATTGGCTCGACGCTGGTTGCCAATGTTGGCCTAACCATTGAGAACTAGTGGCCCAACAATGGGCCAACCGTTGATGCTAATGTTGGCACGTTCCGATCATCCATCGTTTGGCCAACAATGGATGCCAATGTTGGCATGTTCCGATCATCCATCGTTGGGCCAACAATGCATGCCAATGTTGGCACGTTCCGATCATCCATCGTTGGGCCAACAATGCATGCCAATGTTCGCACGTTCCGATCATCCAACGTTGGGCCAACAATGCATGCCAATGTTGGCACGTTCCGATCATCCAACGTTGGGCCAACAATGCATGCCAATGTTGGCACGTTTCGATCATCCATCGTTGGGCCAACAATGCATGCCAATGTTGGCACGTTCCGATCATCCATCGTTAGGCCAACAATGCATGCCAATGTTGGCACGTTCCGATCATCCAACGTTGGGCCAACAATGCATGCCAATGTTGGCACGTTCCGATCATCCATCTTTGGGCCAACAATGCATGCCAATGTTGGCACGTTCCGATCATCCAACGTTGGGCCAACAATGCATGCCAATGTTGGCACGTTCCGATCATCCATTGTTGGGCCGACAATGCATGCCAATGTTGGCACGTTCCGATCATCCATTGTTGGGCCAACAATGGATGCCAATGTTGGCACGATCCGATCATCCATCGTTGGGCCAACAATGCATGCCAATGTTGGCACGTTCCGATCATTCATCGTTGGGCCAACAATGCATGCCAATGTTGGCACGTTCCGATCATCCAACGTTGGGCCACTGATCAAATGTATATTGACCCAACACTGGATTCCAATGTTGGCCCGACCATTGAGAACTAGTGGCCCAACGATGGGCCAACAGAATGATGTTTACTGGGAATATCATCATAAATGTCTCAGTTAGCTGTTTCCGCTTCATTTGAATACCTATGTTATGGGTCTACAGCCATTATAAATATTTTACTCTTTCAGCGGGGAATCGACTTTAGACGTCAGAATCTGAATATATGTACGTCAGATTCTGACGTCTAAAGTCAGTTCCTGCCCCGAAAAGGTTAATTAAACTTTGGGTAATCTGTTTTTGTTTTTACAAATAGTCTCTGTAAAGTGTATTATATATACATACGGTTCTTTCAGTAGGACACGAGTTCTAGTCAATAGGGATACTGAAGGCGGGTGCTGGGCGGGATTGTCATTCAATTTATCTTTTTTTCTGTAATTAAACTAACCTTTTTATTGTAGGGGGGGGGGGGTTATCAAAATAACTAGTCATGGAAGTTTTGTAGCCTATATATTGGATTCGACATTTTCAATAAAAAAAATGTTGTGTAAAATGGGAAATTTTGTCAATATAATGCTTTTTCTACTTTCTTCAATTAAAAGATCTGTTTTTTGTCGTAATAGGGCGGAGGTGTTGCGTTATGTAAGCAGCCAGTGCGCATGTGTGGGATCAGCCCTGGGGGTTTCCCAGGGTTTCGCGCTAACGAGCGTGTTTTACGTCACGCGCGTGTTTTCACGCACGCACGCTCACTCCCAGGTTTTTGCGGCACGTGCGCTCTTCACTGGGAGTCAAACTAAAACTTTTGTTTGATTTTGAGACAGTTTAACCCTCTGGGGTTCTAGGTCCATTCACATCCCTATACTCCACTTAAACTTAAACCTCTCAACCCTTTAAACGCCGAAATATTTTTGTGTAAAACCACGGAGACCAAATGTGTTTTTTTTCAATATCAAATCATCATAAATGTCTTATTTAACTCTTTCCGCTCCATTTGAATACCTGTGTTACTGGTCTACAGCCATTATAAATATTTCAATTCTTTCAGAGCGGGGATCGACTTTAGACGTCAGATTCTAAATACGGTCCCCTATGTCGTTTTATTGCCAACGGGCGGGGGCCCTAGGGTGGTGGCTAGCACCGCTGCCTTTCACGCCAGAGTTCGGGGTTCGGTTCCCGGTCTCGGCGGTTTGAAAAAAAAAAAATGTTTCTTCCCCATCCACGTGTGAGGTAGCGTGCTCGGCCTCAGACCGCCAGGGCTCGAGTTTCGAATCCTGTGTCTGCAGGACAGTGTCATCTCAATCATCTTACCATCCTCAGGAGGTTCTCTTTGCCCGGTTTAGCCTATATGTGCACAAAGGTGGCCTAAAGCTCGATTCATTTCATTTCATTTTGTTGCTAACCCTTTCAAGATTTGCAAATGTTTAATCTCAAAATAAATAAATTTGAGTTTGAAACACAACTTCAACTGGGTGAGAGTTTACGTGAGATAACTTATAAAACACCTGGATACCCGGGTCTATCAACATAGCTATGCTCCATGGTAAAATTAAGTGACTCATTGCATAATTAACAAAAAACGATGTGTGTAGATGTCAATTACGTTTAAAGGCACTTCGCGTGATGACAGCAATGTTAGTATTTTGTTTTGTAAGAAACCGTGTATCCCGCATATCATGATTTCCTTTTTTTAAAAAAATTCTGATATTTAAAAACTTTTTTATCAACATTTCTAAAAATCCATAGATAACCCAAACAAACTATTTGTTCACCTAAAGGATGGTTGAATGTTAGAACAGCATTGAGCCACATGTTGATGCCGTCGGCCCAGCGTTGGGCCGACAATCGGTGCTGCAGGAAAATCTCCAATCCCTCACTTTCGCACACCAATTAACGGCGGTGTCTTCTTTAGTAGCTTTGATTCCGAGGTCTGAGACGGTGTGTGTTTGTGGTATAAAGTGTAGCATACTGCAGACAGTTTTGTTTACATGGCAATATACGACTTGGAAATAAAACTAGTTTGGTTTTCTCCAGTGCTTTTCATTTTTTTCATGATTTTTTTTTGTATTTTTAGTGAAGATGCGTGGGCTACATTATATGGATGGCATCATGCACAAGTGGTCTAACCCAATTTTGATGATTTTGAGAAAAAATCATGAAGTACAGGATAAAACGAATAAATACAAATTAACACAAAAAGGTAACAAAATCAGTGACCAAATTATGTAACCCTGAAGGTGAAACTCGTATATTGATCAAGTTGTTGCTATCAGAAACATATATTTTCATTTTTTTAAGTGGGTTAGCCCACTTGTGCATGATGCCATCCATATACATTTATTTGTCAAAATTGCCATGTCAACATATGCAGTCCCTTTATTTAATTGCCATGTCAACATATGCGGTCCCTTTATTGCCATGTCAACATATGCAGTCCCTTTATTTAATTGCCATGTCAACATATGCAGTCCCTTTATTTAGTTGCCATGTCAACATATGCAGTCCCTTTATTTAATTGCCATGTCAACATATGCAGTCCCTTTATTTAGTTGCCATGTCAACATATGCAGTCCCTTTATTTTATTGCCATGTCAACATATGCAGTCCCTTTATTTAGTTGCCATGTCAACATATGCAGTCCCTTTATTGCCATATCAACATATGCAGTCCCTTTATTTCCATGTCAACATATGCAGTCCCTTTATTGCCATGTCAACATATGCGGTCCCTTTATTGCCATGTCAACATATGCAGTCCCTTTATTTAATTGCCATGTCAACATATGCAGTCCCTTTATTTAGTTGCCATGTCAACATATGCAGTCCCTTTATTTAATTGCCATGTCAACATATGCAGTCCCTTTATTTAATTGCCATGTCAACATATGCAGTCCCTTTATTTCCATGTCAACATATGCAGTCCCTTTATTTAATTGCCATGTCAACATATGCAGTCCCTTTATTGCCATATCAACATATGCAGTCCCTTTATTTCCATGTCAACCTATGCAGTCCCTTTATTTATTTTACCCTCACTTGAATTTATGTCTTGCTACCGCCGCTCACAACTTCGGCCCACAACTTCAAGTTTGATGAAAACTTCAATGATTTGTTTCAATTTCTAATTAATTACAAGTCGTTATGACTTGTGTTTGATATTGAACGATATTTATTTTGACACCTACTCGTCATCTGTTCTAACGATATTTATTTTGACGTCAAGTCAGCTCAGCTCTGTCTAGGACGTAGCCGTGCAGTGCTGAGCTGACGTGACGTCAAAATAAATATCGTTAGAACAGATGCCGCTTTGCATTCGCTGGATTACAAATTTTCAGGCAAAAATAAATTTATCTAAAATTAGAACTTGTGTCAACACTTTAAGCGC
The DNA here is from genome assembly GCA_964017125.1 of Flabesymbios commensalis. Lineage (NCBI taxonomy): Eukaryota > Metazoa > Annelida > Polychaeta > Terebellida > Flabelligeridae > Flabesymbios > Flabesymbios commensalis. The sequence continues at coordinate 66,433,541 of OZ024917.1, read as the reverse complement.
CAAGGACCACTAAAATCGTTTTTATTTAGTTTTATTTGCAGGTAAATCATTGTTATTGGGAACGAAATGACTGTTTAAACATCACCGTTTGCTATAGTTTAGTCTCAAATTAAACAAATATGCGTAATTTTCACCCACTTGAAGTTGGTGGTCGTGGTAGCGAGACACAACTTCAAGTAGAAAAAATTAAATACGATAACTTAGTGGGTATAGGGTCAATGTGAACTATTTATGTCCATATATGCGTAGCTAGCAGGTAAAGGGTTAAAACAATTAGGATTTCAACAGCCACGAGGATAAAGATGTCATTGTAATATTTTTCAAATCAAAATCAATTCCTTTAAGAAATTTAAATTTAAATTTGAAATTATAATTTTCCCATTAAAATGCGTTTTCCTTCCTGTTTTTTTCTCTTTTTATTGCTGTGAAATAAACATTTCGGATGAGGAATTTCCCAACACTAACTTCCCCAGCGAATGCATTGTGCAGGATGTAGAAGTTAGCGCTGTCGGTCTGTCACGCCTGCGCTCGCGAGCTCATCCTTCTCTCTGGTAGTCGGGTGTCAAATCAAATACATGTGTTCTACTACGTACACTGGTAAAACTCCAGTATTTTGGGGAGATCGACAAGGCTCGAGTTTCGCATGCTGTGGACGGCAGTGTCATCTGATTCATCCCACCATCCTCAGGAGGTTCTCCTGGCCCAGTTTAGCCTGTATGCGCACACACTTTGTCCAATGCTTCATTCATTCATTCATTCATTCATTCATTCATTCATTCATTCATTCATTCATTCATTCATTCATTCATTCATTCGTTCGTTCGTTCGTTCGTTCGTTCGTATGTTCGTTCGTTCGTTCGTTCATTCATTCATTCATTCATTCATTCATTCATTCATTCATTTATTCATTCATTCATTCATTCATTCATTCATTCATTCATTCATTCATTCATTCATTCATTCATTCATTCATCCATCCATCCATCCATCCATCCATCCATCCATCCATCCATCCATCCATCCATTCATTCATTCATTCATTCATTCATTCATTCATTCATTCATTCATTCATTCATTCATTCATTCATTCATTCATTCATTCATTCATTCATTAATTCGTTCATTCATTCATTCATTCATTCATTCATTCATTCATTCATTCATTCATTCATTCATTCATTCATTCATTCATTCATTCATGTATTCATTCATTCATTCATTCATTCATGCATTCATTCATTCATTCATTCATTCACTCATTCATTCATTCATTCATTCATTCATTCATTCATTCATTCATTCATTCAATCATTCAGCTATATACCTACGTCGTCCTACAAATTAATTTTTAAACACTGTATCTGCTGTGTCAAAACCATGAAAGTATGAAACATAATTGTATATTACAAAAACTAAAATACAAATGATGTAAGACATAGCGTTGATGAAATTCATAAACCATTGTACAAATTTCAAATGAATGCAACATATTAGTCTAAAAAATAATAAACATTTAAAAAACGACTAGCGCCTAATCCTTACAGTGCAGTGCATCCGTCTTTATACGTCAGAATCTGAAGTCTAAAGTCCATCCCCGCGCTGAAAGAATTAAATATTTATATTGGTAGACCCATTCATAAGTATTCAAATGAAGAGGAAAGAGCTAATTAGGACATTTATGATGATTTCAAATTGTAAAACCCTTTGGTTTCCATGGTTTATAGACAATATTTCCGCGCTTTAAGGGTTAAACTGGGAACCTCCTTTTGCTGATGGATCATATCATATGACATTCTATGAATTATATTACCTCTTATGCTGCTAAGGTGTTCACTTTTGTTGTTCATTCATTTAAAGAAAAAAATGTATTTAATTATGAAAGATAGTCATTTTCTGAACTAAACATCCATCAAAAATTTTATTTTTATTTTTAGTGACATTTTATGAGATTTGAATCTGGCCTAAAAACCGTATTTATACAAGGGTTAAACCGTATATATAATATATACGGGCATAGCAGCACAAGGGTTAAACCGTATATATAGTTTAAACATATTTTCTTGTCCAATTGAAGCAATACAAGATTGTAATACATGGCTTCGTTCGGAAAAAAAAGTGAGCGATGCTTGCGGAGTCATGGTGTGAATACAATGAGGCATAGGTGTAAATCTCGTTGGCAGAGCTAGAAAGTGTCATAAAATAAATGCATGTATCATATTAATGTCATCGTGACCTCATATACTGTTGTTGTAGACCCAGTAAATACAAAACACCTGTACAACATTTATACAACACCGGCTAAACGTCCAAACGTCTTCCGTATATATACGGGCATAGCAGCACAAGGGTTAACACTTAAAGCGCTGAAATATTTTTAAATAAACCAATTTAAAATTAATTTGAAGTCATTATAAAATAAAACTTTCAATTGTGTAGAGTTTTATTTAAGTATTTCATAGTATATACACAGGTTGGAATATATATTTTTTGAGCATTTCACAATTATAATACATGAATGCACGAAGAAACAAAACCGCAATAATAAGGGAAACTGGAATATACAATGGCAGCGAGGTTATAAATAGCTTTAGCTCTTACAACGCTGATATATATTTGTGTTTAAAAGATGGATACCAAAGGGTTTTTTTAATTTGAAATCATCATGTTTTAGTTTGAATACCTATATATGTTACGGGTCTACGGCCACTATAATTTTTTAAATATTTTAGTGCGGGAATCGACTTTAGACATCGGATTCTGACGTCTATAGACGTCAGAGTCCGATGTTTAAATTCGATCCCCGCACTGAACGGGTTAACAATATGCCAAGTGGTGCATAAATACGACGCGGAGGCTTAAAGGGTTAAACACGCTAAACATAACATTATTATATAAATACATGAAATACAGAAAACAATGACTGATTGTTCTTCACAATCACTTTATTTATAACACACCATTTATAACACACCACTACATTATTTTCTTTGTCCGACCACTACATTCTATGCCGGGAATGGAGAGTTATTGTTGACCAAGTACAAACGAATTATCTTGGTTGGCTTATGATACTATATTCAATCATGTGTGACAGTTGACTGTTGTGTGACTGTTGATCCTCATTATAGTCGGATGTGTTTTAAGTCAATTAAAACGCTCGGAGCTCTACATTGTTAGCTGTGGAATAGGCCTGGGCTTTGGCCTCGACCCTTTTAACAGCTAAGAATTTAAATCTACAACAGATGTAGAAAACAACATTTTTATTTAATAGAATAACGAAATAATTTTATTAATAAAATTTATAAAGTCATTTTGTCTAATTTTTGTTTGACGCGAAACCCTGCATTTTGGTATTATGTACAGCTATACAGCTCTGCTGAAACTTGACAGAGAAAACAGTTGTTGTTTTAAAATGATCAGATAACTTTTATCAATATAAAACTAAGCTATCGTTTTCTTTGACTTTTTCCTAAGACAAATGGATGCTGACCTTCCCCGCGCATTGTATGACCACCTTCAGCGTGCAGGTGAGTTTTTGATGAAATCCCAGAGTCGTCTGAAAGCTGTCCTATCATTAACCCTTGAATCCCAGAGTCGTCTGAAAGCTGTCCTACCATTGACCCTTGAATCCCAGAGTCGTCTGAGAGCTGTCCTACCATTAACCCTTGAATCCCAGAGTCGTCTGAAAGCTGTCCTACCATTAACCCTTGAATCTCAGAGTCGTCTGAAAGCTGTCCTACCATTAACCCTTGAATCCCAGAGTCGTCTGAGAGCTGTCCTACCATTAACCCTTGAATCCCAGAGTCGTCTGAAAGCTGTCCTACCATCAACCCTTGAATCCCAGAGTCGTCTGAAAGCTGTCCTACCATTAACCCTTGAATCCCAGAGTCGTCTGAAAGCTGTCCTACCATTAACCCTTGTCTTCCTGATCCAAATTATTTTTGTTTGTTTTATTTTATATTTTGTTTTATTTAATATTTGTTTTATTAATCAATCAAATCGCTGATATTGGGAACAAAATGTGTGTCTAAACATCAGAATTTGCACATGTGTGATCTCAAATTTACCAAGTATGAGTAATTTTAACCTGCTTGAAGTTGTTGGTCGCGGTAGCGAGACACAACTTCAAGTGGGTGAAAATTTAAATTAATGAACTTAGGCGGAGAAGGGTCAAGAATCACCAGTTGATCAATATGTAAATGGATTACATTACCATTACGGATATTCGGGACCGTCTTTCTACTTTCTAACTATATGGTTGATACATCCCAGCAAACACGGGGCATTCACCCAAAGCTGTTTCAATGCTGGCACACTGTCTTTAACGTTGGCCAACATTGAAACAGCTTTGGTTGAATGCCCCGTGTTTGCTGAGATGTGTTTTGAAAAAAGAACATCTGTGTACATTCAGGCGTCATTAACCTTCTAGCCCTTACAGCACATTCAGGCGTCATTAACCTTCTAGCCCTTACAACACATTCAGGCGTCATTAACCTTCTAGCCCTTACAACACA
>OZ024917.1:66239026-66424026 GCA_964017125.1 Flabesymbios commensalis | reverse complement strand
TTGGGCCAACAGTCCAACAAACGCTATGACTACATCCTAAACATTGGGCCAACAGTCCAACAAACGCTATGACAACATCCTAAACATTGGGTCAACAGTCCAACAAACGCTATGACTACATCCTAAACATTCGGCCAACAGTCCAACAAACGCTATGACTACATCCTAAACATTCGGCCAACAGTCCAACAAACGCTATGACTACATCCTAAACATTGGGCCAACAGTCCAACAAACGCTATGACAACATCCTAAACATTGGGCCAACAGTCCAACAAACGCTATGACAACATCCTAAACGTTGGGCCAACAGTCCAACAAACCCTATGACAACATCCTAAACATTGGGCCAACAGTCCAACAAACGCTATGACAACATCCTAAACATTGGGCCAACAGTCCAACAAACGCTATGACAACATCCTAAACATTGGGCCAACAGTCCAACAAACGCTATGACAACATCCTAAACATTGGGCCAACAATACAACAAACGCTATGACAACATACTAAACATTGGACCAACAGTCCAACAAACGCTATGACAACACCCTAAACATTGGACCAACAGTCCAACAAACGCTATGACAACATCCTAAACATTGGGCCAACAATCCAACAAACGCTATGACAACATCCTAAACATTGGGCCAGAAGTCCAACAAACGCTATGACAACATCCTAAACATTGGACCAACAGTCCAACAAACGCTATGACAACATCCTAAACATTGGACCAACAGTCCAACAAACGCTATGACAACATCCTAAACATTGGGCCAACAATCCAACAAACGCTATGACAACATCCTAAACATTGGGCCAATGGTCTAACAAACGCTATGACAACATCCTAAACATTGGGCCAACAATCCAACAAACGCTATGACAACATCCTAAACATTGGGCCAACAATCCAACAAACGCTATGACAACATCCTAAACATTGGGCCAACAGTCCAACAAACGCTATGACAACATCCTAAACATTGGGCCAACAGTCCAACAAACGCTATGACAACATCTTAAACATTGGGCCAACAGTCCAACAAACGCTATGACTACATTCTTAACATTGGGCCAACAGTCCTACAAACGCTATGACAACATCGTAAACATTGTGCCAACAATCCAACAAACGCTATGACAACATCCTAAACATTGGGCCAACAGTCCAACAAACGCTATGACAACATCCTAAACATTGGGCCAACAGTCCAACAAACGCTATGACAACATCCCAAACATTGGGCCAACAGTCCTACAAACGCTATGACAACATCCTAAACATTGGGCCAACTGTCCAACAAACGCTATGACAACATCCTAAACATTGGGCCAACAGTCCAACAAACGCTATGACAACATCCCAAACATTGGGCCAACAGTCCTACAAACGCTATGACAACATCCTAAACATTGGGCCAACAGTCCAACAAACGCTATGACAACATCCCAAACATTGGGCCAACAGTCCTACAAACGCTATGACAACATCCTAAACATTGGACCAACAGTCCAACAAACGCTATGACAACATCCTAAACATTGGGCCAACAGTCCAACAAACGCTATGACAACATCCTAAACATTGGACCAACAGTTCTACAAACGCTATGACTACATCCTAAACATTGGGCCAACAGTCCTACAAACGCTATGACAACATCCTAAACATTGGGCCAACAGTCCTACAAACGCTATGACAACATCCTAAACATTGGGCCAACAGTCCTACAAACGCTATGACAACATCCTAAACATTGGACCAACAGTCCTACAAACGCTATGACAACATCCCAAACATTGGGCCAACAGTCCTACAAACGCTATGACAACATCCTAAACATTGGGCCAACAGTCCAACAAACGCTATGACAACATCCCAAACATTGGACTAACAGTGAACAAGCGTTGGATGAGCGCGGCCTGCTTCATTTGATTCACTTGATCCCATTTAAACCTTTACCTCTTATATTACGTTACCAAATTAAAATTTCACCCACCTGAAGTTTTGTCTCGCTACCGCGACACACAACTTCAGGTGGGTGACAATTACTCATATCTGTTCCATTTAAGACTGAACAGTTGTAAACTACGATGTTTCTACACACATCTCGTTTCCGCTAATAAAACAGATAAAAAACGATTATCGTCATATTTCGCCGACAAAAAGTTAACCTTTTAAGCGCTGAAATATTTTTGTATAAACCATGGGCAGCAAAGCTGTTTTTTTCAATTTAAAATTATCATAAATGTCTCAGTTAGCTCTTTCCGCTCTATTTAAATATATTGTACATGATATGGGTCTACAGCTATTATGAATATTTAATAATTATTACAGTGTGGAAATCGCCATTAGACGTCAGAATGGCAAATGTCGATACCGCACTGTAAAGGCTAAGCCCTGTTATCTAGACATGTCATATTTTGAAAGAAATCCATTGACGTATGGAAAAATAGCATAATCCATCAAAATTTAAAAAAATCAGTTCGATTTTATTCAACTTAAGGTGGGAATTGAGGCATATTTTTCAATTCATTAATTTCATTCATTCATTCATTCATTCGTTCATTCATTCATTCATTCATTCATTCATTCATTCATTCATTCATTCATTCATTCATTCATTCATTCATTCAATCATTCATTCATTCATTCATTTATTCATTCTTTCATTTATTTATTCATTTATTTATTCATTAATTTATTTATTCATCCATTCATTCATTCATTCATTCATTCATTCATTCATTCATTCATTCATTCATTCATTCATTCATTCATTCATACATTCATTCACTCATTCATTCATTCATTCATTCATTCATTCATTTATTCATTCATTCATTCATTCATTCATTCATTCATTCATTTAATTATTCATTTATTAAATTTTTGATTGATTCATTCATTCATTCATTCATTCTTTCATTCATTTATTCATTTATTCATTTATCCATTTATCCATTCATTCATACATTCATTCATTTATTCGTTAATTAATTAATTAATTAATTAATTTATTCATTCATCAAATCAATAATTCATTCATTCATTCATTCATTCATTCATTCATTCATTCATTCATTCATTCATTCATTCATTCATTCATTCATTCATTCATTCAATCATTCATTCATTCATTCATGCATTCATTCATTTCACGGTGTTATATGCTGATTACTTCAAACTTCAGGACGCTCGCTGTATTTGATTTGACAGTAGATAGCAAAAAAGCGAGATGTTGACCCAATGTTGAGTTAATGATGGACCGACGTCGCAGACGGCGTGCCAACATTAACCCAACATTGAATCAACGTCTCGTGCTTGATGGGTATATATTGTTTTTGGAATGATAGAAATGGCATGGGAGTGACAGAAAAATCTTGTGATGTACAATGCAATTTGTTTATTTTATTACTGGAGGGGAAAGTTAAAGTAGCAGTCCAGCAAGCAAGACGTCCACCCAATGCTGCTTTAACGTTGGCCCTTCGTCTGCGACGGTGGCCCAACATTAAATCAGCATAGGCTGAACATTTTGTGTTTGCTGGAATATGATATACCGCTGAGGAAAATGTGTGAGAAACACGTAGCGCGTGGCCCTGCGTGAAATTATCGTCGATATACTGGTTTACAACCTTAACTCGACGAGGCCGCCATAACGTGATCTCTTACAGTGCGGGGATCGACTTTAGGCGTCAGAGTCTGATGTCTATGGACGTCAGATTGTGACGTTAAAAGTTGCTTTACGTCGCTTTCTGCACAATCATGGCAATATCGCGACAGAAGGAAGTCCGAAGCCGTGACTATGTCCTACTCTTATTTCGAATGACTCCAAGGGTTCTTTATAGTGCTCAGTACCATACGCAGCACTGCACACTCCAGGCCTTTGGAGAGTTTGGAGCACTGTATATGTTCAACCACGGTGACAAATATTCGGCCCGGACGGGATTCGAACATGGTACCCCCAGGTTACAAGCCGAATGAGCCATCGGGGCCGGCCTCTGAGGTTTAAAATCGATCCCCGCGCTGAAATGGTTGAAACAGCATTTCACCTCTACATTTACGCATGCGTATCTCGTTTCTCTACACATCGTTAACAAATTGTCATCTATCTGACCTTGTGGTGAATATCGCTCTCACTCAACGTCATGTTGAAAAAACGCTGATTTTCAGGGTGAAACTAATTTCTGAATCCACGGCTCACAACCTTACAGCGTGTAGCTGTCCATGGCTAGAGAAGGGGGGGGGGGTGCTGTCACTAACGACCATAGTTATTTTTCAATGACCCGGTCTAGACGTATACTTGTGGGTTGTTTTGTGTGGGTGGGGGGAGGGTGGGGGGAGTGGAACGGGATCGATTTTTTTAGATTCCGCCTTGTCTGCTGCTGTTGCCGTGGTACTGTCAGGTATTATGTCATCACTGGTCAACCACAGCAAAGCACAAGACATCCAACCAATGTTGGCTCAATGTTGGTCCACCGTCTGCGACGCTGGCCCAACATTGAGCCAATATTGGGCCAATCCCTGGTACTTCCTGGTCTGGAAGTACCTAAAGCCTAAAAGAAGCCTAAAACAGCAGACTGAATCAATGTAGGTTTATGTTGGGTCGGGATTGTAGACGACGGGACAACATTAAACCAGCATTGATTCAACGTTTTGTTTTAGTGGATTGAGCAAATGTTGGTTTAATGTTGGGCCAGCGTCGTAGGTGGTGGGCCACCATTAACCCTTAGAGCGCCGAAATATTTTTGTGTCAACCATGGAGCCCAAAGGGTTTTTTCAATTGGAAGTCATCATAAATATCTTATTTAGCTCTTTTTGATCCATTTGAATACCTGTGTTATAGGTCTACGGCCTACATATTCGACTCTTTCAGCGCGTGGATCGACTTGAGACGTAGATTCTGACGTCTAAAGTCGGTGCCCGCGCTGAAATCGTGAATCCAGCATTGGGTCAACTTCCTGAGTTTGTTGGCGACCAATAGATGGGATGTGAGTCTCATTCCTGCGTTAGGAACTCTGGGGCCATCTGAAAAATAACAAGTGGGGATCCTGGCATAATGCAAATAAGTAATTATATATAAGTCCCATTTCGGGAACATCGATATTCTGGAATATCTATGGCGGCCATTTTTTGAAAATGGCTACCAAAAGCTTCACATGGGAATTTCAAAATGTCTCCATGGCGTGAAATGCTTTTTAGATGTTCATCTAAGTATGTGTCAAGTTTCACACTTCTATGACAAAATGCACACTTTCCCTGAAATAATTCACATAACTGCCTCTCTATAAGTGATCAATATAATGATGTTTAAAGGCTAAATACAAGTGATTTCAATTTAGCAATATAATAAAACTATATGTCACAATGGGATCTACTGAATGATTCTTTAACTCTTACAACTCTTACAATTTGTTTGTATAAACCATGGAAACCAAAGGTTTTTTTCAATTTAAAATAATCATCACTGTCTTAGTTAGTTCTAGACTGAGTTATCAGTGAGTGTCACAGTCACCAGAGAGAGAGACACTGGTGACACGAGTGAAAGTTCTTTCAGATTCATTTGAATACCTATGCTATGGGTGTACGGCCATTATACATATTTTACTCTTTCAGTGAGAGGACCGCACTGAAAGAGTGAAAATGATCCATTGTTTTAAGTCATTTTATCCCAGCAAACACGAAACATTTGTAAAACATTTGTACAATTTTGGTCCAACGTCGGAGACGTTGGGCCAACATTGTACAAATGTTATACAAATGGTTTGTGTTTGCTGGGATAGGATGTGGTTCATTACTGTGGACAGACACTCACTACCCCGCGCGCATACAACCAAACCAATATTCTGTGATGGTTGCGTTACGAATCAGGGGCCGTATTCTCGAACATTAAAAAGTTACTAATTTTCATATTTCGTGAGAAATTTTCTCACGAAATTTATTCTGGCTGAAATTTCGTATCTTTGTATTCTCGAAAAAGTTACTAGAATTCGTGGTTAATAAATTTCGTACATCAACTTCGTAGAATTGTTGATCTTTCAACTTCCCCAGTTTACAGTTTTAAAATGCCCTAATTTTATTACCAGTGGCTCAATATCCTCATGTTTTGTTTTATTGTGATCCTCTCGATGTCATCTTTGTAGAATATATCCCTTCCGACATATTTATTTCTAATAACGTCATTGGTTTAACGGAGTTGTTTGTTTGTTTGTTTGATTGGTTCAGCTAGCCCATATGCAGCCTACCCGGGCCTTCCGACAATAGGCCTATAGCGATATTAGCATGTGACTAATAATGTCACGGCATGCCTAAAACGAAAAGGAACGCAAATGACCTTATATTTTATTTATGGACCAGCTAATTTACATCCTTGACACAACAATTCTCAGCTTGGTCTATAGTTTTTGACTGCTACTTCGTAATTTACGACACCCCTTTCTACTTCGTAACTTTATAGCAATATTTACGAAATTTATTAGAAGATATGAAACTATTTTATTTCAGAAATTTCGAGAATAGGACTTACGAATTTTTGGAAAAAGATACGAAGTTTAGTAAAAATTCTACGAAATTTCGTACATTTGGCCTGCCTCAGTGTACAGTATTCTAAAAACTACCATTTTTTTAACCAAAAGCTCACCTCTCCTGGAAAAGGCATGAAATAGCATGATAAAACGCAACCACACAATATAAACCTACCGGTAGTATTACCGATTTTTATTTCAACATAAAAAAGTTTAAAATATAACCGCATTACACAGTATTTTGATATAGAAAAAAATGGAATTATGCATATATCTTGGGAAAAATAATTTGAATATGTTACCCTCGATTCATAAATAAAAAAACGCTTATTGATAAAAAAACAGAGAAACATATCACAGTTACTTTATTTTAACCCTTTCAATGCTGGGACTGTCTTTATACGTCAGAATCTGACGCCTGTAGACATCAAACGTCAGATTCTGACGTCTAAAAACGGTCCCCGCGCTGAAATAATAAAATTTTAATGGCCGTAAACCCATAATATAGGTATTCAAATGAGCCGGAATGAACTAACTAAGATACTTATGATAATTTTAAATCGATAAAACCCTTTGGTCTCCATGGTTTATATAAAAATATGTCAGCGCTTCTAGGGTTAATGTATTATCTATCCACAGTACCAGATGACCAGCATCTTTGTGTAAATATATTATACATTTATTTTGCGTTCAGTTTGTTTTTTTCCCAGTTTTCTCAGTGAGTACACTTTGCCGGGACCATGGCCAGTCTACCATACAGTACATAGATATGAGCGTCCGCTAAAAGGCAGTATCTGCTAACTTACAAGTAAGCAGATACTGCCTTTTGGCTTATACACGTCTGCTGTGGAGAAAACAACATTTTTTTTCCGGGAAACCGTCTTGTCCAGATAGCCTTCCTCCCCCACTTCCTGAAATGGACTGTGCTGTGAGGGTTTCCGGTGAGGTCCCGTGGCGGCCAGATCTGTCATTACGATGTCTGGAGCTCTGGATCAAAAGATGCAAGGGCGATAACACCATAACAACAGGCCTATATAACGTAACAACAGGTCCATATGACATAACAACAGGTCTACATAACATAACAACAGTTCAAGTTACAATTAAAAATCACCATAAATGTCTTAGTCAGCTCTTTCCTATTAATTTGAATACCTATGTTACGGGTCTACGGCCATAATAAATATTTTTACCCTTACAGTGCCGGGACCGACTTCAGACGTCAGAATCTGACGCCTACAGACGTCAGATGCTGACGTCTGAAGTCGATCCCCGATAATAACTACTTGATCAGGATTCGAACCCACGGATTTAATCAACGCGTTTAACCCTTTCAACGCTGATATAATTTTGTATAAAACACGGAAACCAAAGGTTTTTTTCAATTTGAAATTATCATAAATGTCTTAGTTAGCTCTTTTCGTTTCATTTGACTACGTATGTTATGGGTTTACGGCCAATATAAAGAAATGATCAAATTGTAGATTGTAGATCACAAATCGCGCGCCAACATTGAACAGGTGGATTTAGTGGTTTTTTCTATAAGACGCTGGTCAGTCGTGTCTGTCTCCGGCGACAACGCCAGCTTTTGTAGGAGTATAGCAGCCTGTCTGCCTTTCAGACCATATCCTGTCTCTTGTTGGCTGTGGTAGCTGTCTAAAGACCCTATCTCTTGTTGGCTGTGGTATCTGTCTGGCAGTTTGTTGTAGCTATAGATGTATCTATAGCAGCCTGTCTGACTTTCAGACTCCATCTCTTGTTGGCTGTGGTAGCTGTCTAGCAGTCTGTTGTAGATGTACCTATAGCAGCCTGTCTGGCTTTAACACCCCATCTCTTGTTGGCTGTGGTAGCTGTCTGGCAGTTTGTTGTAGCTATAGATGTGGCTATAGCAGCCTGTCTGACTTTCAGACTCCATCTCTTGTTGGCTGTGGTAGCTGTCTAGCAGTCTGTTGTAGATGTACCTATAGCAGCCTGTCAGGCTTTAACACCCCATCTCTTGTTGGCTGGGGTAACTGTCTAGCAGTCTGTTGTAGATGTAACTATAGCAGCCTGTCTGGCTTTAACACCCCATCTCTTGTTGGCTGTGGTAGCTGTCTAGCAGTCTGTTGTAGATGTACCTATAGCAGCCTGTCTGGCTTTAACACCCCATCTCTTGTTGGCTGTGGTAGCTGTCTGGCAGTTTGTTGTAGCTATAGATGTGGCTATAGCATCCTGGCTGACTTTCAGACTCCATCTCTTGTTGGCTGGGGTAACTGTCTAGCAGCTTGTTGTAGCTGTGGATGTAGTTGTAGCAGCCTGTCTTGCTTTCAGACCCTGTCTCTTGTTTTGTTGGTTGTGGTAGCTGGCTGACAGCTTGTTGTAGCTCTAGATGTAGCTGCAGCAGTCCGTCTGGATTCCAGACCCTGTCTCTTGTGACCGGGGTAGCTGTCTAGCAGCTTGTTGTAGCTCTAGATGTAGCTGGTGCAGTCCGTCTGGCTTTCACACCCTATGTCTTGTTTTGTTGGTTTGTGGTAGCTGGCTGACAGCTTGTTTTTGCTCTAGATGCAGCTGTTGCAGTCCGTCTGGCTTTCACACCCTGTCTCTTGTGACCGGGGTAGCTGTCTAGCAGTCTTGTAGCTGTAGATGTAGCTTGAGCAGCACCCCTGGTTTTCCCTAAGAATCTTTAAATTAAGATTATCTTAACTTTCTCTAATTTTCATTAGAAAAATTAAGATTTATCAAATTCTTTGTGCACGGGATTGGCCCCAGATTCTATCATTGTCAACCGTGGTAGCTGTCTGGTAGCTTGTTGTAGCTATAGATTAGCTATAGCCGCCTGTCTGGCTTTCACACCCTATCTCCTGTCAGCCGGGGTAGCTGTCTGTTAGCTTGTTGTAGCTATAGATGTAGCAGTAGCAGCCTGTCTGGCTTTCACACCTTATCTCTTGTCAGCCTAGGTAGCTGTCTGTTAGCTTGTTATAGCTATAGATGTAGCTGTAACAGCCTGTCTGGCCTTCACACCCTATCTCTTGTCAGCCGGGGTAGCTGTCTGTTAGCTTGTTGTAGCTATGGATGTAGCTGTAGCCGCCTGTCTGGCTTTCAGACCCTATCTCTTGCCAGCTGCCTGGTAGCTTGCTGTAGCTATAGATGTAGCAGTAGCAGCCCGTCTAGCTTTCACAACTTATCTCTTGTCAGCTGGGGTAGCTGTCTCGTAGCTTGCTGTAGCTATAGATGTAGCTGTAACAGCCTGTCTAGCTTTCACACCCCATCTCTTCTCAGCCTGTGTAGCTGTCTGGCAGTCTGTCTACCATTCAGACCTCCGTCCCTCGGGTTTGTTCAGCCGCAGTCAGCACGTGTCAGTGCCGCACGACCAGGCTGCCCCAGGGGTCTCACCGGACGTCTGGAACTGCTGGTTACCATGGTAACCGTCCTGGGGTGGGTTCAGGGTTGATGGGGAGGGACCCCAGACGGCCTGAAGACGCTTGGCTGCTCCCCCCCCTCTGCTCTCCCAGGTCCTGTTGCATAATGCTGACATGTATAGTCGGCTGGCATCCCAGAAAACATGAGAACATTCACCCATTTCTGGTTCAATTTTGGGCCGGCATCGTAGACGGTGAGCCAGCAATAAAACAGCATTGGGTAGCATTTACATAAAATGTTACACAATCTTGGCCTTATGTTGGGCCAGAGTCGACGATGCTGGCTCAACGTTGAGCCAGCAATGACTGAACGTCTGGTCTAATTCACAGCAAACATGACACGTTTCCCCAATGCTGGGCTATTGGTGGTCCATTGTCTACGACAGTGGACCAACAATAGCCCAGCATTGGGTCAACATCTCGTGTTTGCTGGCCTAACACAGCAGGACCTAATACCTTTCTCAGATGTTGGCCAAGAATGGGGCATCAGAACCCACGCATTCCTCAGCAAGCACCACACATGGGCCCAATAGTGGATTAATGCTGGGCCAGCGTCGTAGATGGTGGACCAACCTTAACCTAGCATTAGCTCGACGTCTTGTATCAAACATTACCTGGGACGTCATTATCGGCCTGCCTTCTCAGATGTTGGTCAACACTGGGCCGGCAGAGCCCACACATTTCTCAGCAAGCATGTTTTTGTACAATTCTTTGAGATTTCTCAGCAAGCATGTTTTTGTACAATTCTTTGAGATACAATAAACTTGTTGATTTGTTGCCATGGACCAATGTTGAAGTATTGTCGGCCAACCGTTGTAGACGGTGGGCCGGCATCACATCAACATTGGAAGTACTTTTGCAGCAAATTGTTGGTTGCTATAACATGAGGGACCAGAAATGCCATTAATGTTTTCGGCTCGATTCATCCGATGGTGGCCCGCAATGAAACAGTTTCACCACCACATAGATCAGCCATAGAATCTATGCCCACACGAGGCGTTGTCCAGATTATGGTTTAACGTTGGGCCACCGTCTACGACGTTGGCCCAACAATAAATCAGAGTTCGTTCAACGTTAGAATATAATAAATTCGTTCTTTCCAGGTGACCCCGTGCCAGTCTGCACGTCGGCCAGTGTCTGGTCTGAGAACCACCCCTCTAGAGCCCCGCGCCTGAGACCCACTCCTCGAGACCCCCGCGCCGGGCTCTCTTGACCATTTCATCCCTAAGCACGAATATAATCACTTTTAACCCTTTCAATCCTGAATTTACCATAGTCATCTTCATCCAATACAAGCCGCGAATTGCTGACGGCCTCGCCAGTCATGCATGCGTTCCGGATTCGAACCCCGCTGATCCTGTGTGTTTTTTTCAAAGAAACATCCTTGTTTCTCCTTTCTCAATGTGACTAGGCGATCACGTTAATAGCGGCCTCGTCGAGTTAAAGCTGAAACCAGTGTATCGACGGTAATTTCGCGCAGGGCTACACACTGTGCGCTACTTTACACGGAAACGAGGGCGAGTGTCCCAGCAACTCAGATGTCTGCCAGCAAAAACATGACTTTGATTCAATGCTGGCCCAATGCTGGGCCATCGTCACAGATAATTACCCAAAGTTAACCCTTAAAGCGCTGAAATATGTTTCTATAAACCATCAGACAGACAGATATTTTATTGACAGAGATAAAAGTCATTACAGACGTATTTGTCATAGTAATCATGGTAATGAGAGAGATATATGTACACATATATACAAGAATGTTAATTTGTTAAAATCATATGACAATATACATGGTATGACAAACAAATAAACCACCAATCGGGACAAATAGGTTTTTTTTCAAATTGAAATCATCATAATGTCTCAGCTCTTTCCGCTGCATTTGAATACCTATCTTATGGGTCTAAGACCATTATAAATACGTTTACTTTTTCAGCGCGAGGATCGACCTTAAACGTCAGAATCTGACGTCTAAAGTCGATCACCGCGCTGTGAGGGTTGAGGGATCATTGGGTTTCAAATGTCTCACATTTCCTGAAATTCCTTCACTCAATACTAGGCCAAAGTTCGACAATTTGAACCAGAATTAGGCCAAGCAGCAAACACAAAACATTGTCCCAATGGTGGGTGAATGTTGGCCCACCGCCTGCGATGCAGGCCCGACAATAAGCCACTATTGACGTCTCATGGTTTCTGGAAAAGTGTCAGGATTTGACCCAGAATTGACCCAACCATGTCACATTCCAACTTGACTCACCTTGTTTGTCAGAAGTATATCGTGCAAAGCCAAAATGCAGTATCTGGTTACTTTACAAGTCAGCAGATACAGCCTTCTGGCTTTACCAGTCCAACTGGACTCACACCTTGCAGTCAGGATTAGATAATCGATTGTGGCCTGTCTGATGTCCACCCAGGGGTGTCTAGGAGTGGGTCCACCTACCTCAGACAAATGTCAAAATAAATTATTAAAATGATCTTTCCGGAATGTCGGAGTGCTCATGACCTTTCCAGAATGCGAATATTCAAGTTGTCCCTTTGGGGAGGAATTTGTCGAATCCATTTTAAAAGCTGATGTTTGATGCATGAAGATAAAGAATGTGGCTTATTATCGTGACAGGCCATGTTCATGGGTGAAGTGAGAGGATATCAGACGAGGGTGTGTGTGAGGGGGGGGGGGGGGTGACATGTGAAAAACAAATTCTGTAACGTTTTTGTACAATCTGTGAGGAAAAATTTGCTTGCCCTCCACATTTTGAAAAAAAGTTTATTTATTTTACTTTCCACTTGTCACACCAGGAATAGAAACTGTCGCTGAACTGATGTCTCTAAACTTTTCTTGTACAAGCAAAGAAACCACGTTTTAGAATTTCTAGATACCACAATGAGGTGTCTGCAAGTTAAAATTTGTTTTTTTTTAATGTGTTTTAAATTATTCTATCTTTTGAAATAAGCATACGTCCTTCAGCACAGATTCTACATAATTATCTATCTCCGACCACACACGAAAACCAGGCGTTTCAATTTATGCACGAGAAACACCTCACCTTTGACCGACATGGTTTTCAGCCGCCTTTTGACACACATGCGCCAGCCAATCAAAAAACGTTTAATGCGACAATGTTTTGTGAACAGGCCAATCACAAGCGTATTACGATAGGCTAAAAAGGAGAGTGGGAGAAATGTGACGTCAGCCCGTCTGGACAATATAGCACGCCGAGTAGCAGTGTCCTCGGCTGGCAGTGTACACAGATTCCTACGGCTGGCAGTGTACACAGATTCCTACGGCTGGCAGTGTACACAGATTCCTACGGCTGGCAGTGTACACAGATTCCTACGGCTGGCAGTGTACACAGATTCCTACGGCTGGCAGTGTACACAGATTCCTACGGCTGGCAGTGTACACAGATTCCTACGGCTGGCAGTGTACACAGATTCCTACGGCTGGCAGTGTACACAGATTCCTACGGCTGGCAGTGTACACAGATTCCTACGGCTGGCAGTGTACACAGATTCCTATGGCTGGCAGTGTACACAGATTCCTACGGCTGGCAGTGTACACAGATTCCTACGGCTGGCAGTGTACACAGATTCCTATGGCTGGCAGTGTACACAGATTCCTACGGCTGGCAGTGTACACAGATTCCTACGGCTGGCAGTGTACACAGATTCCTACGGCTGGCAGTGTACACAGATTCCTACGGCTGGCAGTGTACACAGATTCCTACGGCTGGCAGTGTACACAGATTCCTACGGCTGGCAGTGTACACAGATTCCTAAGTAACACATGTCCTTCATCACAGAATAAACTGGTCATTGCTCAACAATATATATAATTATGATTGTTTGAAAATACATTGCTTTATCACTTCTTGACTGTGATAGCAGTGAAAATTTAGGGAATTATTGAGTCTGCGAAACCATATTATCTAGATTATTTTTTTCTGGGTAGTGTTTGTTTTCTGGTGGAGTTGGATAACTCATCAGGGCTCGCATTCTCGTACAAGTTACGAAATATCGTAGACTTCGGATAGGTCAAGATGTTCATCTCGACCAATCCAAAGCCTATATATGCGAGCCCCGGTCAAACAATTTTGAGCCTTTCAGTATTTTTAGAACATTTGCATCCTAACGCAAAACAGCTACAGCTATGGTCGTCATGTGACAGGCCACCATGGTGGTCATGTGACAGGCCACCATGGTGGTCATGTGACAGGCCACCATGGTGGTCATGTGACAGGCCACCATGGTGGTCTTGTGACAGATCACCATGGTGGTCATGTGACAGGCTACCATGGTCGTCATGTGACAGGCCATCATGGTCGTCATGTGACAGATCACCATGGTCGTCATGTGACAGGCCACCATGGTCGTCATGTGACAGGCCACCATGGTGGTCATGTGACAGGCTATCATGGTCGTCATGTGACAGGCCACCATGGTCGTCATGTGACAGGCCACCATGGTCGTCATGTGACAGGCCACCATGGTGGTCATGTGACAGGCTACCATGGTCGTCATGTGACAGGCCATCATGGTGGTCATGTGACAGATCACCATGGTCGTCATGTGACAGGCCACCATGGTGGTCATGTGACAGGCCACCATGGTCGTCATGTGACAGGCCACCATGGTGGTCATGTGACAGGCTACCATGGTCGTCATGTGACAGGCCATCATGGTCGTCATGTGACAGATCACCATGGTCGTCATGTGACAGGCCACCATGGTCGTCATGTGACAGGCCACCATGGTGGTCATGTGACAGGCCACCATGGTCGTCATGTGACAGATCACCATGGTGGTCATGTGACAGGCTATCATGGTCGTCATGTGACAGGCCACCATGGTCGTCATGTGACAGGCCACCATGGTCGTCATGTGACAGGCCATCATGGTGGTCATGTGACAGGCCACCATGGTCGTCATGTGACAGGCCACCATGGTCGTCATGTGACAGGCCATCATGGTCGTCATGTGACAGGCCATCATGGTGGTCATGTGACAGGCCACCATGGTTGTCATGTGACAGGCCACCATAGTTGTCATGTGACAGGCCCTGGTGCAATGGTTAAGCTGCCTGCTTTGAAAGTCTGAGATTGCAGGTACGAACCCCGCTCTGGCCTTCAAGTTTCAAAGAAGCAAAATGTCGTGGGGAACCTCCGTGACCGAGGGGAAGCTTTCTCGGCCTCAGACGAATTTTGAATCCTGTGTCTAGAGGGAAGTGTCATCTCACTCATCTCACCACCCTCAGGAAATTCTCCCGCCCCAGCTTAGCCTATATGTGCACAAAGGTAGCCTAAAACCCCATTCACTTCATTCCATTTACCTTTCGTGGTGTCAATAATTGAGCGGACCCCATGCAAATAATGAATGACATGCGGTCACTTTTTATGTGTAGGCCTAATGCTTAATATTGATAATAATATATTTGGGTGCAGCACAACCCGTCGGCCATAATACCAAATGTCCTTTCCTCTCAAAAAAAACATTCATGGCATGTATTTTTGCCAAGGAGCTTCCATTTTTATGTCATCGGAATCACATTTCCGTCTTTACTCCATCAACGCAAACAGAGAGCGATCAAGCAGATAGGCTACATCGATCAGCCAATTTGGCGTGGAGTCTAGACAAAAACTTGGTTCGTTCATGAAAAACGTCAAGGCCAAATCTGGTAAATATTATTATCGGTGTTGTATTGATATATTCACTGGAGGAAACGCGGTACTTGAAACGTCACCAATGCTGCAGATCTGCCCACCGGGTACAAAACATCTACCCTGATGACATCGCAAGGCTCTGGCACAGAGACCTCTATTTTTAAATGTAATAGTTCCAAAAATCACAAGTTGATGCCTGCTGAAAATGGCCAAATTTTCATAGGTACTTGAAATATTCGTTTCCATTTCATAGTATCCGAGTTTTTCGGTAGGCGGCGCGAGTGACGTATATCCATAGCTGGCTGTGGATATAAAATGGCGGTCAGTGTTACTGGGCCTACGGCGAAGTTAGGCAGCGCGGTCATGCCGGGTACCAAACATAACAGGTTGAACCTAGCTGGAACCTACGCTGTGTTAACCATTATCTGCTAAGACAAGACAAGACAAGACAAGACAAGACAAGA
This sequence comes from Flabesymbios commensalis, assembly GCA_964017125.1. NCBI lineage: Eukaryota > Metazoa > Annelida > Polychaeta > Terebellida > Flabelligeridae > Flabesymbios > Flabesymbios commensalis. The sequence goes on along the minus strand of OZ024917.1, from coordinate 66,407,976 downwards.
CAAGACAAGACGAGACGAGACGAGACGAGACGAGACGAGACGAGACGAGGCGAGGCGAGGCGAGGCGAGGCGGGGCGAGGCGGGGCAGGGCGGGGCAGGGCAGGGCAGGGCAGGGCAGGGCAGGGCAGGGCAGGGCAGGGCAGGGCAGGGCAGGGCAGGGCAGGGCAGGACAAGTTTCTGGAATACAGGGGTGGAGAGTACATGTATAACCCTCGAACTCTAGCGCGCCAGGCGTGTAGCGCTAACCACTGGGACCTACACAGCTCCCCCCCCCACCCCAGGTTACATTATAATTCACAGCTCTAAGACTTAGAATGTCTGTCTGGCTCAGAAACAAACAAGTTTGTTTATTTGAAACGGAATACCAGAGTGGACAGTAACCTTCGAGCTGCAGCGCGTCAGGCGTGCAGCGCTAACCACTGGGGCCTACACAGCACCCCCCCCCACCCCAGGTTACATTATAATTCACAGCTCTAGGACTTAGAATGTCTGTCTGGCTCAGGAAAAAACATGTTTGTTTCTTTGAAATCTGAATATCAGAGAGGACAGGAATTCTCGAGCTAATGCGCGACAGGCATGCAGTGCCAACGCCTACCCAGGAAACACAACACATTTAACCGACGTTGTAACACATTAAACCATAGTTGGTTGAATGTTGGACCAGCGTCGCAGACGCTGGTCCAACATCAAGCCAACATTGTTTCAATGTGTTGTGTTTGCCCTCAAGCTGCAGCGCAACCGGCGTGTAGCCCTAACCACTAGGGCCTACATAAACCCCCCCCCCCCTCCCCACACACACACTACATTATAATTCACAGCCCTAGGACTTGTAATGTCTGTCTGGGCGCAGTAAAGGGCCACTTGAGACTGTGGACCCCATTCACCCCCCCCCTCCCCCCCTCTCTGTCAGGGGTCCAGACACCCAGACTAACTAACCCGACCACCCCCACTGACACAGGGGGGCAATGAACTCGTCCATCACAGGGAAACCCACACAAGTAAACTAATACGAAAATTTCACCTGTGAAATATTTTCCGCGGAATTGAAATTCACTAATTATAGGGTCACATTACAAAACTATAATGACGATGAATATGTAGCCTATGTATTATCATATAGATAGATAGATATTTATTGACGACGGGAAGTCTATGTATGCTTATGCTGCATAAAAATGAATAGTATATTATTATATATGTACAGGTATACAATATATAGTTCTGTAAAATCCCATGAACATCGATTACAATATGTGATTCGTAAGCTTAACCCAGCGCGGGGATCGACTTTACACATCAGAATCTGACATCAATAGACGTCAGATTTTGACGTACAAAGTCGATCCCCTTCAAATGAAGAGAGCTAATTAGGACATTTATGATTATTTCAAATAGAAAAAACCCTTTGCTCTCCATGGTTGGTACAAAAATATTTCAGCGGTTTGAGGGTTAAAACGTTAATTTTCCCGCATCAAAACCAGAGTTAATATATATAAGGTCGTTTGAAGGCGTTTATAAAGTTAAAAACAAATTTATTATGAATTTCGCTAAATATAAAGGGGTTTAAATTGCTATGTTGATCTGTGTGTTTTTGTGTTACTTGAGCTGGAATTCGCGGCTTGTTTACCAAACGGACTGAAAAAACAACAGCCACATGGATGTCTGGAGATGTAACGTCTGCCCAATGCTGGCTCAATGTTGGGCGATCGTCCGCCACGCCGGCCAAACAATAAATGAACATTAAGAAATATCCTTCTATCGAAAAATTAGGATATTTTGTATTAGCTCAAAAAGTAAAATTTTAAAATGACACTACAAGTAAAAAGGCAGTAAAACAATGAAATACTAACTACAGCGGAATTTGTCAAGTCTCTAAACCAATGTTGGGTTGATGTTGGTCCAACGTCTGCAACGCTGGCCCAACATTCACCCACTATTGGTTCAATATCCTGTGTTAGCTGAGTAGCAAAAATATAGATACTTTTTCTGGCAGCTTTAACCCTTAGAGCCCCGAAATGCTGTTATATTACTGTTCCAGAGAGCAACAGACGATTTAACCATGGGGTACAAAGATTTTTTTTCCATTTGAAATGATCATAAACGTCTTAGCTATCTCTTTCTGCTTCATTCGAATAATATGTGATGGGTCTACGTGTGTGTCTCGCTACCGCGACTCACAAAGTACCGGGGTATATAATTAAGGGTAGGTAGTTAGCAGTAGTAATAGTAGTATAGTTACCAGTAGCTAAGTATAACTTAAAGCTATTAGCGCTTTACCAAGAGTAATCGAGTAAACTACACATTGTGTGTGAGGAGCGCGCAGTGCGAGGCCCTGCACGAAATTAACGTCGATACATTGCTTTCAATCTTAACCCGACGAGGCCGCCATTAACGTGATGGCCTAGTCACATTGAGAAGGAAGAAGCAAGGATATTTCCTTGAAAAAAAACACGCATGATTAGCGGGGCTCGAACCCTCGACGCATTCATGACTGGCGAGGCAGTCAGGTGCTCTACCAATGCGCCACGCCCCCTTCTCCAATATACACCTACACATCGTGGCCGTTCCAAGCTGATCTCCCCTACAGACCGAGTGTCGATGGTTGTGGAACGAGGGTGGAGGGTGTTGTGCAGATAACCTACTATACGTGGGTGTAGTTTTGCCCGTATGTGCACGTATTACCTTACATATAGTACCTTAGAATATCATCAACGATAGATAACCTACTATAGGCCTACGTGTGTCTATTTGTGCCCGTATGTGCACGTATTACCTTATTTATAGTATCCTAGAATATCATCAAAGATATCTAACTTTCTATCAAGATAAACTGACATAACTCATCAAAATAAAAACAATTTCTCAGCTTACATAATTATGACGCATCACACTCGTGTATCTTCAATTAACCTCCGCTATTTGGTCGTTTTGGTTTGTTTGTCTGTCCGCAGGATTACTTAAAAACCGGAGACCGGATTTGCATGCAACTATTACCAGAGGTGTATCTCTGGCCAAGAAACAATACATTAATTTCCGCGGGGGTTATTCTGACTGACTGTATAGCTAAATTTGTAATATTTTCAGTCAGCTTGTCGTGGGATTTAGTAATTCAAACTTGAAGTGAATAGGGCGGGGTCCATGGTGCAGTGGTTAATGCTGCCTATGTACTTGGAAAGTCTGAGATCGCGGGCTCAAACCCCGCTCTGGCTTTCAAGTTTAGAGAAACAAAATGGTTTTTTCCCTGCTCACTCGTGAAAATTCAATATTTTGGGGAGCCTCTGTGACCGAGAGGTAGCGAGCCCGGCCTCAGACCGCCAGGTTTCGAATTTCGAATCCTGTGTCTGGAGGGTAGTGTCATTACATTCAATTTAGCCTATATGTGCCTAATGTTGGCCCAGCGTCTACAACGCTGGGCCAACATTAGGCCAGCATTGGGTGTTAGCCGTAAAGTATTTTTATATGTCATATTATGCACTGTACTGTATAATATAACGTATTGTTCATTTTAAATGACGCATAAGTCTACACAGACTTTCTTTCGTGGATAAGTACCCATCTATCTATACCGTCACTTTGGTATTAACCCTTTCAGCGCGGGGACCGACTTTATACGTCGGAATCTGACGTCTGTAGACACCAGATTCTGACGTCTAAAGTCGATCCCCACACTGAAAGAATTAAAATATTCATAGGTATTCAAATGAATCAGAAATAGCTAAAAGACATTTGTAATGCTTTCAAATTGATTAATGTGTTTTGGTCTCCATGGTTTATACAAAAATATTTCAGCGCTTAAAGGGTTAAAGATTTGTATGTTCCCCAGTTTTCGTACACTCTAAACAATATAGGTTCTTTAAAAAGAACCCTTCAGTACAATAAAAATGCAACTCCATGCATGGTGATAGTACTGAAGGTTTCCTTCTAAAGAACCTGTATTGTTTAGAGTGTAGAGGCAGATACGTCCCTTTGGTCTATGTACTTCGTCTACCTGTATAAAATCACACCTGTCGTTTGCGTGAAAAAATCAGGTAATTACCACGCGTCATTCAGTTGTGATTTAAATTCAGATATATTACCCTTTGACCCTCCAAGAACTAAATTATAGAACTGAAATTTTTACTCACGACACATTAACGTTACCTATGTGTAAAAATTACTCCTAATTGTTCAACTCGACACCAAGTATTTGCAAATCTTGATGTTTAAAGCCACATTCTATTCCCAATAACATTTGATCCCCAAATGAAGCGGAATTAACACGAGTGTATAGTCGTGACAAGAGGTGAAGGGTTAACCTTTTCAGTGCCGGCACCGTCTGTAGACGTCATTCTGACGTCATCTAGATGTCAGAAACTGACGTCTGCAGTCTATCCCCGGACTGTAAGGGTTTACATATTACAATGGCCGTAGACCCATAACATAGGTATTAAAATGAAGCGGAAACAGCTAAGGCTTTTATGATGATTTGAAATTGCAAAAAACCCTCGGTCTCTATTATTAATACATATATATTTCAGAGCTTGAAGAGTGAATATGAAAGTCACGATATGGAGAAACACTACTGTGATTTGACCACGTGGACAATCAGCTAATCCCCATCGATCATTGCGTTGTTATTTAAATCTAGATGACCTCGCCATATCGGCATGCTATGACGTGACCGATATCTCGGCTCAGAGCTGATCCATTTCGTTAATTTTAAATCCACGTCTGAAGTCCACAGATAAACCTAATTCTACAGATGTACTGTTTTAGAAACACATTGTGAATAATAATAAGATGATAACGAGTTTAAAGTTACATCCTGGGCTGAAAATAAGGACTTTAACTTGCCGGAAATATTTAATGAGAATAATCAAAATTCACAAAATGCATGGTATCTCAGTTTTCGATAATGCGCGTATCCGTTTTGGTTTTTGGCGCCCATTACGGCATCGACTAAACCTCATCATAGACAGATACACAAACCATCCGAGCGCCAGCCAACTGATTTTCACAACGGTATTATTTGCGAAAATTTATCAAATGTGCAGATGGAGATCTCAAATAAGACACGAGTTGTAGATTATAACAAATGTAGAATATAATTTGTAAATAAATTAACATTTTCCATTCATTTGAAGCTGGCAATTACGCTAGCAATGCCAGCTTCAAATGAATGAAAAACATTTTTAAGTATAATGTTGGACTTAAAGCATTAAGTAGAATAAGATGTAAATACTGCGACGCAATGCCTCATATTTATGGATTGACAATAAAATCGATCCATTAATTTCTAATTTATTTGTAAACATTTTAATGAGAGGTATATTTTATCCGGAACCAAACTTAATGATGCATATAATCAGAAACGCATTTCTGATGTAATGCAGATCTGTTTTGTGCCACACCTATTTCTTTGTAGAATGTATTCATAGCTGACAGCGCTGTAGGGGGGGGGGGGGGGGGGCGAATCATGATAACGTTCATAGTAATAATTGTCCAACGGTAGAGAATTGTTTAAAATTAAAGCTAGATTTTCGTTGATTACTCAAGCGATGTTCATGGTAAACACTATATCCATTTGACAACTATACTGAAAATAACATAAACAATTATTATATAGTTCAAATGTTAGACAATTTGACAGGTATAGTCAATTTTTAATTATTATGCCCCTTTATAAACCCATTCACTTTATTCCGATTTATTCTCAGAATTCTGTTGAATGGTCTAACTTTTCTACTTTTTCAGGGTTGTTGCCAAATAGTAATGGTTACAAAATTTAGCAAAACTCGTTTGAGAATTGTAATCAACGAATTTTTTTTTGACTAAATTTTCACCGTCACACAAACTATAGTTTGGTTTCGCTTCAACCCTTACAGCGCGGGGATCGACTTTAGTCGTCAGAATCTGACGTCTGTTGCCGTCAGATTCTGACGCCTAAAGTCTATCCAAGCACTGTTAGAGTAAAAATCTTTATAATGGTCGTAGACCCATAACATAGGTATTCAAATGAATCAGAAAGAGCTACCGAAGACATTTATGATGATTTAAAATTGAAAAAACCCCATTAATTTTGTTCACGATGTTTTATACAAATTAATTCAGCGCTTTAAGGGTTAAGAAAGGTAAAGGTATCTTGCCAAGTGAGCTCAGCCAGGCAGACCACAGTCTGTCTGTAGCAGATAACTTTAATGTGTTATTAACCCTTACAACGCTGAAATACTTTTGTATAAACCTTGGAGACTAAAGGTTTATTTTTAAATTAAAATCATCATAAGTGTCTTAGTTAGCTCGTTCTGATTCATTTGAATACCTATGGAATATGTCTACGGCCATTAGAAATACTTTTGCTCTTACAGTGCGTGGATCGACTAGAGACGTCAGAATCTGACGTCTACAGACGTCAGATTCTGACGACTAAAGTCGGTCCCCGCACCGTAAGAGTTAAGGGAGAGGTTATATTCTGACATGGAGACTGTGATCCTCTGGAGCCGACTGCACATTCACTCCCTGGTCCTGGTCACGGGACCTGTTCATTCGTACCATTTCAACTCTCCGGGGAGAATACAGCCCTGCAACCATATCGGCGCTAGGAACTTATCTTACACATTGCCATCTCTGTCATACCAGGTACTCATTTACGCCTCATATCAGTGAAGCGAAGCATTTGGCAGTAAAATGCCTTGCCTAAGTAAAGGACACAACATCGGCATTGAGCTCATAAGATATATAGCGGCTAATGCAAACCTCCACGCTTTAACCCTGGAAGTGCTGAAATATAATCATATAAACCATGGAAACCAAAGGTGTTTTTTTAATTTGAAATCGTCATGAATTTCTAATGTGAGCTGTTTCCGCTTCCTTTGAATAACTATGTTATGGGTCTATAGCCGTTATAAATATTTGTACTCTTACAGTGCGGGATCGACTTTGGACGTCAGAATCTGGCGTCTGAAGTCGATCCTGAAAATCGGCACTGAAAAAAGTAAAATATTTATAATGTCGAAGGGTTAAATCAAATTCTGACAACAATAGACGTCAGAATTTGACGTCTAAAGTCGATCCTCGCTAATAGAATTAAACATTTATAGTGGCCGGTGACCCATAATATAGGTATTCAAATTATACGGAAATATATTTATGAAAATTTCAATTGAAAAAAACCCTTTGGTCTCCATGGGTTATAAAAAATATGCCAGCGCTGTGAGGGGTAAATGACTGACGTACTATTATTATTATTTTTGTTATGGATAACTTCTACCTGATAATAACAGCAGCTGATTTCTTTGATTGCAGATATCATGATTCCTATAGTCATTCCATTGAAGCGATAGATCTCCCGAACAAGGAGAATCCCCGCATACATCATTAGTGTTAGAATAAGTGCCTTATTAAAGCAGATCAGGAAGAAAAAATAAAGCACAATCAACCCTTTTAAGCCTGAATTTACCATTGTCATCTTCATCCACTGCAAGCCGCGAATTGCTGTCGCAATTCTCGGCTTGCAGTGGATGAAGATGATTTGAAGTGAGTGACAAATTAAAGAAAATACCATATATTGCTACTACGCTCTCAAGATTTTCTTGTTTTGAAACCATTAGTTATGGGATATTTTTTTTTTCTGTGATGAGAAATGCTGATTTGATGCGTCGTGCGGTCATATAGGGTTAAACTATATCAGAAAAAAGATGTAAAGCATAAATGGTTTCAGATCAGAAAGAAGATGTAGAGCGGAATCATGCTGAAGGCCCGCATAATGTATATGGCTCACGGGTGATTATTCCAATTACACAGTGTCTATAATGCGTATGTAATAATGACACACCATTATATATAGGCAGGGTGGTGGTGTGTAAGCCTCATCAAGGGTTTGCCAGGGGTATATTATCAAGGATGTCCAGAAATATAAGTAGTCAATCAGCAATTACAGCTTCAAATAAATAAAACATAGAAACAAACAATGCAGCAGCAGAAGTGTTAAAGCGCTGACATATTCTATATATACCAGAAGAACAAAGGGTTTTTTATTTGAAATCATCATAAACGTCTTAGTTACGTTTTAGCTATTTATGATTCATTTGATTACCTATGTTATAGGTCTAAGACCGTTATGAATAGTTTACTCTCTCAGCGCGGGGATCGACTTTAGACGTCAGAATCTTTCCAACAACTTCGAAAAGTCGTCGCTGTAAGAGTTAAGCTGTGTATTTCAATCCGAGTGTTTTCTAATCTTTAGTTCTTATAAATCAGTAGATTTCCACAGACTCCAAGATTCACAACCTAAAAGGAGCAGTTAATTGATTAACTCTTACAACACTGAAATATTTTTGTATAAACCATGGAGACCAAAGTGTTTTTTTTCCAATTTGAAATCATAATAAATGTCTTAGTTAGCTCTTCCCGCTTCATTTGAATACCTATGTTATGGGTCTATGAGCATCATAATTTTTTTTTATTCTCTCAGTGCGGGGACCGTTTTTAGACGTCAGAATATGACGTCTAGTGACGTCAGATTTTGACGTCTAAAGTCGGACCCCGCACTCAAAGGGTTAAATACGCTGTATCTTGATCAATAAATCCAGATATAATATCCCTATGTTGTATTGGTAATATCCACGTAATCACATCAGCCACAACTACATGTACGGCTCCAAGATTTAATGACATACCTCGTAACTCTACCCTTACAGCTCTGGAATGTTTTTAAAGAAAGCAAGAGACCAAAGGGTTTTTTCAATTTGAAATCATCATAAATGTCTTAGTTAGCTCTTTCTGCCTCATTAGAATCTCTATGTTATGTGACGGGTTTAAGTTCATTATTTCCCTCTTTTAGTGTTGCGATCGACTAGTCAGATTCTGATGGCTAAAGTCGATCCCCGGCCTGATAGGTATAATTATGGATATATGTAATTAGCAGACAACCGCTACTGCTGCATATATGGTAAAATTATTCCAGCAAGATGGGGACGTCGAGCCAATGCTGTGTTAATGCTGGGCCACCGTCTGCAACGTTGCCCCAACATTAAGCCGATATACAGTGGGTGGTTTTCGCGATTTGAAATCTTCCATTTTCTCATATCCACCCCTGATAATCAATCCGCTGACGACAATATCATTATCATTCAGAACATGTAAATAACACGTAATAAAATAATGACGGTTTTCTATAGTTGATGCGGGAAAAAGTATCCCTAAATTAGGGACATAATACATAATAAAGGCACTGTGAACAAGCAATTATGCAACTTTTCGGTAATGCGATATTCTGACGTTGTCATTTTTGTAATTAATTTTAATTATTGTTTCTGTTATATCTGTGGGATTATTTGTTTTCTTCACGTTCATAATAATTATTTACTATTCCGTCACATATTATTAAGGACCCTTGTAGTACCAAGGACTGTGTGTAATAGATAGATAGATATACATTTATTGAAGACAGGAAGTCCATATAGACTAATCGTATGCGTCATTGAAATGATGTAAAATGATGTAAAATACATATACAAGTCTTAACTTGCTACATCGAGATTATGGTAATTATGGTGATTGTGGTAATAATGAGCTTTAGAATATACCTATAGAGTAATATTACAGGCCTAGGCATAATTACATTTTTTGACTGATTATAAGATAATTATGATAACTATGGAGTTAGTGGTGGATATCAAAGTCACGATCATCATTTACTGTTCACAATCACATATTGGGACAAGTCCTAACCGTCCAATGGTCTGTAGTTAGCTGTTAGCTAGGCCGTTAGTTGGCTAGACCACAAATTTATAAGAAACTCGTATTTCAAGATGATTTTGACAACTGTGTCTGGTCCAATTTAGCCTGTATGTGCACAAAGGAAGATTGGTGAATGCTCATTGGGTTTACCCTCTTGAAATAAAGATGTTATTAGCAGCACATTGTAAGCATTTACAATGCTTTACCCATGTTTATCAATGTTTAACAGCGATATGAAATATTTTCTGTAAAATAACTTATTTTTTAGTTTGCAATTGAAAATAGTCAGTGTCTCAACCTTTCACTGGCTCCTCTCGCCAAAATACGGTAATCTCTCTGGTGTCCATGTGTTGTGCTACAGTCGACCTGTTACCATGGTAACACAGCGTGTGTCTGAATGTAGAGGTAGAGAAGTGATGTGTGGTGATTGATCTCTGGAAACCTGCTACTTTGTAAACACAGCCAAAAAAAACAGCATCAGTTAACCTTAGAAACACACCAGCTGTAGATCAATTCACATTTTAACCCTAGAAAACACACCAGCTGTAGATTAATTCACATTTTAACCCTGGAAAACACATCAGCTGTAGATTGATTCACATTTTAACCCTAGAAAACACACTAGCTGTAAATTGATTCACATTTTAACCCTAGAAAACATACCAGCTGTAGATTAATTCACATTTTAAACCCTAGAAAACATGCCAGCTGTAGATTGATTCACATTTTAAACCCTAGAAAACACACCAGCTATAGATTGATTCACATTTTAACCCCGGAAAACACACCAGCTGTAGATTGATTCACATTTTAACCCTAGAAAACATACCAGCTGTAGATTGATTCACATTTTAACCCTAGTAAACACACAAGCTGTAGATTAATTCACATTTTAACCCCGGAAAACACACCAGCTGTAGATTGATTCACATTTTAACCCTAGAAAACACATCAGCTGAAGATTGATTCACATTTTAACCCTAGAAAACACACCAGCTGTTGATTGATTCACATTTTAACCCTAGAAAACATACCAGCTGAAGATTGATTCACATTTTAAACCCTAGAAAACACACCAGCTATAGATTGATTCACATTTTAAACCCTAGAAAACACACCAGCTGTAGATTGATTCACATTTTAACCCTAGAAAACATACCAGCTATAGATTGATTCACATTTAACCCTAGAAAACACACCAGCTATGGATTAATTCACATTTTAAACCTGGAAAACATACCAGCTGTAGATTGATTCACATTTTAAACCCTAGAAAACATACCAGCTGTAGATTGATTCACATTTTAAACCTAGAAAACACACCAGCTGTAGATTGATTCACATTTAACCCTAGAAAACACACCAGCTGTAGATTGATTCACATTTTAACCCTAGTAAACACACAAGCTGTAGATTAATTCACATTTTAACCCTGGAAAACACACCAGCTGTAGATTGATTCACATTTTAACCCTAGAAAACACACCAGCTGTAGATTGATTCACATTTTAACCCTAGTAAACACACAAGCTGTAGATTAATTCACATTTTAACCCTGGAAAACACACCAGCTGTAGATTGATTCACATTTTAACCCTGGAAAACACACCAGCTGTAGATTGATTCACATTTTAACCCTAGAAAACACACCAGCTGAAGATTGATTCACATTTTAACCCTAGAAAACACACCAGCTGAAGATTGATTCACATTTTAACCCTAGAAAACTCACCAGCTGTTGATTGATTCACATTTTAACCCTAGAAAACATACCAGCTGAAGATTGATTCACATTTTAAACCCTAGAAAACATACCAGCTGAAGATTGATTCACATTTTAAACCCTAGAAAACACACAAGCTGTAAATTGATTCACATTTTAACCCCAGAAAACACACCAGCTGTAGATTGATTCACATTTTAACCCTGGAAAACACACCAGCTGTAGATTGATTCACATTTTAACCCTAGAAAACACACCAGCTGTAAATTGATTCACATTTTAAACCCTAGAAAACATACCAGCTGTAGATTGATTCACATTTTAAACCCTAGAAAACACACCAGCTGTAGATTGATTCACATTTTAACCCTAGAAAACACACCAGCTGAAGATTGATTCACATTTTAACCCTAGAAAACATACCAGCTGTAGATTAATTCACATTTTAACCCCAGAAAACACACCAGCTGTAGATTGATTCACATTTTAACCCTAGTAAACACCAGCTATAGATTGATTCACATTTTAACCCTAGAAAACATACCAGCTGTAGATTGATTCACATTTTAAACCCTAGAAAACATACCAGCTGTAGATTGATTCACATTTTAACCCTAGTAAACACACAAGCTGTAGATTAATTCACATTTTAACCCTAGAAAACATACCAGCTGTAGATTGATTCACATTGTAAACCATAGAAAACATACCAGCTGTAGATTGATTCATATTTTAACCCTAGTAAACACACAAGCTGTAGATTAATTCACATTTTAACCCTAGAAAACATACCAGCTGAAGATTGATTCACATTTTAACCCTAGAAAACACACCAGCTGTTGATTGATTCACATTTTAACCCTAGAAAACATACCAGCTGAAGATTGATTCACATTTTAAACCCTAGAAAACACACCAGCTGAAGATTGATTCACATTTTAAACCCTAGAAAACACACCAGCTATAGATTGATTCACATTTTAACCCCGGAAAACACACCAGCTGTAGATTGATTCACATTTTAACCCTAGAAAACATACCAGCTGTAGATTGATTCACATTTTAACCCTAGTAAACACACAAGCTGTAGATTAATTCACATTTTAACCCCGGAAAACACACCAGCTGTAGATTGATTCACATTTTAACCCTAGAAAACACATCAGCTGAAGATTGATTCACATTTTAACCCTAGAAAACACACCAGCTGTTGATTGATTCACATTTTAACCCTAGAAAACATACCAGCTGAAGATTGATTCACATTTTAAACCCTAGAAAACACACCAGCTATAGATTGATTCACATTTTAAACCCTAGAAAACACACCAGCTGTAGATTGATTCACATTTTAACCCTAGAAAACATACCAGCTATAGATTGATTCACATTTAACCCTAGAAAACACACCAGCTATGGATTAATTCACATTTTAAACCTGGAAAACATACCAGCTGTAGATTGATTCACATTTTAAACCCTAGAAAACATACCAGCTGTAGATTGATTCACATTTTAAACCTAGAAAACACACCAGCTGTAGATTGATTCACATTTAACCCTAGAAAACACACCAGCTGTAGATTGATTCACATTTTAACCCTAGTAAACACACAAGCTGTAGATTAATTCACATTTTAACCCTGGAAAACACACCAGCTGTAGATTGATTCACATTTTAACCCTAGAAAACACACCAGCTGTAGATTGATTCACATTTTAACCCTAGTAAACACACAAGCTGTAGATTAATTCACATTTTAACCCTGGAAAACACACCAGCTGTAGATTGATTCACATTTTAACCCTGGAAAACACACCAGCTGTAGATTGATTCACATTTTAACCCTAGAAAACACACCAGCTGAAGATTGATTCACATTTTAACCCTAGAAAACACACCAGCTGAAGATTGATTCACATTTTAACCCTAGAAAACTCACCAGCTGTTGATTGATTCACATTTTAACCCTAGAAAACATACCAGCTGAAGATTGATTCACATTTTAAACCCTAGAAAACATACCAGCTGAAGATTGATTCACATTTTAAACCCTAGAAAACACACAAGCTGTAAATTGATTCACATTTTAACCCCAGAAAACACACCAGCTGTAGATTGATTCACATTTTAACCCTGGAAAACACACCAGCTGTAGATTGATTCACATTTTAACCCTAGAAAACACACCAGCTGTAAATTGATTCACATTTTAAACCCTAGAAAACATACCAGCTGTAGATTGATTCACATTTTAAACCCTAGAAAACACACCAGCTGTAGATTGATTCACATTTTAACCCTAGAAAACACACCAGCTGAAGATTGATTCACATTTTAACCCTAGAAAACATACCAGCTGTAGATTAATTCACATTTTAACCCCAGAAAACACACCAGCTGTAGATTGATTCACATTTTAACCCTAGTAAACACCAGCTATAGATTGATTCACATTTTAACCCTAGAAAACATACCAGCTGTAGATTGATTCACATTGTAAACCATAGAAAACATACCAGCTGTAGATTGATTCACATTTTAACCCTAGTAAACACACAAGCTGTAGATTAATTCACATTTTAACCCTAGAAAACATACCAGCTGAAGATTGATTCACATTTTAACCCTAGAAAACACACCAGCTGTTGATTGATTCACATTTTAACCCTAGAAAACATACCAGCTGAAGATTGATTCACATTTTAAACCCTAGAAAACACACCAGCTGAAGATTGATTCACATTTTAAACCCTAGAAAACATACCAGCTGTAGATTGATTCACATTTTAACCTAGAAAACACACCAGCTGTTGATTGATTCACATTTTAACCCTAGAAAACATACCAGCTGTTGATTGATTCACATTTTAACCCTAGAAAACATACCAGCTGAAGATTGATTTACATTTTAAACCCTAGAAAACACACCAGCTGAAGATTGATTCACATTTTAAACCCTAGAAAACATACCAGCTGTAGATTGATTCACATTTTAACCTTAGAAAACATACCAGCTATAGATTGATTCACATTTAACCCTAGAAAACACACCAGCTATAGATTGATTCACATTTAACCCTAGAAAACACACCAGCTGTAGATTGATTCACATTTTGACCCTGGAAAACACACCAGCTATAGATTGATTCACATTTAACCCTAGAAAACACACCAGCTGTAGATTAATTCAAATTTTAAACCATAGAAATCACACCAGCTGTAAATTGATTCACATTTTAAACCCTAGAAATCACACCAGCTGTAAATTGATTCACATTTTAACCCTAGAAAACACACCAGCTGTAGATTAATTCACATTTTAACCCCCAGAAAACACACCAGCTGTAGATTGATTCACATTTAACCCTAGAAAACACACCAGCTGTAGATTAATTCACATTTTAAACCATAGAAATCACACCAGCTGTAAATTGATTTACATTTTAAACCCTGGAAATCACACCAGCTGTAGATTGATTCACATTTTAACCCTAGAAAACACACCAGCTGTAGATTAATTCACATTTTAAACCCTGGAAAACACACCAGCTGTTGATTGATTCACATTTTAACCCTAGAAAACATACCAGCTGAAGATTGATTCACATTTTAAACCCTAGAAAACACACCAGCTATAGATTGATTCACATTTTAAACCCTAGAAAACACACCAGCTGTAGATTGATTCACATTTTAACCCTAGAAAACATACCAGCTATAGATTGATTCACATTTAACCCTAGAAAACACACCAGCTATGGATTAATTCACATTTTAAACCTGGAAAACATACCAGCTGTAGATTGATTCACATTTTAAACCCTAGAAAACATACCAGCTGTAGATTGATTCACATTTTAAACCTAGAAAACACACCAGCTGTAGATTGATTCACATTTAACCCTAGAAAACACACCAGCTGTAGATTGATTCACATTTTAACCCTAGTAAACACACAAGCTGTAGATTAATTCACATTTTAACCCTGGAAAACACACCAGCTGTAGATTGATTCACATTTTAACCCTAGAAAACACACCAGCTGTAGATTGATTCACATTTTAACCCTAGTAAACACACAAGCTGTAGATTAATTCACATTTTAACCCTGGAAAACACACCAGCTGTAGATTGATTCACATTTTAACCCTGGAAAACACACCAGCTGTAGATTGATTCACATTTTAACCCTAGAAAACACACCAGCTGAAGATTGATTCACATTTTAACCCTAGAAAACACACCAGCTGAAGATTGATTCACATTTTAACCCTAGAAAACTCACCAGCTGTTGATTGATTCACATTTTAACCCTAGAAAACATACCAGCTGAAGATTGATTCACATTTTAAACCCTAGAAAACATACCAGCTGAAGATTGATTCACATTTTAAACCCTAGAAAACACACAAGCTGTAAATTGATTCACATTTTAACCCCAGAAAACACACCAGCTGTAGATTGATTCACATTTTAACCCTGGAAAACACACCAGCTGTAGATTGATTCACATTTTAACCCTAGAAAACACACCAGCTGTAAATTGATTCACATTTTAAACCCTAGAAAACATACCAGCTGTAGATTGATTCACATTTTAAACCCTAGAAAACACACCAGCTGTAGATTGATTCACATTTTAACCCTAGAAAACACACCAGCTGAAGATTGATTCACATTTTAACCCTAGAAAACATACCAGCTGTAGATTAATTCACATTTTAACCCCAGAAAACACACCAGCTGTAGATTGATTCACATTTTAACCCTAGTAAACACCAGCTATAGATTGATTCACATTTTAACCCTAGAAAACATACCAGCTGTAGATTGATTCACATTTTAAACCCTAGAAAACATACCAGCTGTAGATTGATTCACATTTTAACCCTAGTAAACACATAAGCTGTAGATTAATTCACATTTTAACCCTAGAAAACATACCAGCTGTAGATTGATTCACATTGTAAACCATAGAAAACATACCAGCTGTAGATTGATTCACATTTTAACCCTAGTAAACACACAAGCTGTAGATTAATTCACATTTTAACCCTAGAAAACATACCAGCTGAAGATTGATTCACATTTTAACCCTAGAAAACACACCAGCTGTTGATTGATTCACATTTTAACCCTAGAAAACATACCAGCTGAAGATTGATTCACATTTTAAACCCTAGAAAACACACCAGCTGAAGATTGATTCACATTTTAAACCCTAGAAAACATACCAGCTGTAGATTGATTCACATTTTAACCTAGAAAACACACCAGCTGTTGATTGATTCACATTTTAACCCTAGAAAACATACCAGCTGTTGATTGATTCACATTTTAACCCTAGAAAACATACCAGCTGAAGATTGATTTACATTTTAAACCCTAGAAAACACACCAGCTGAAGATTGATTCACATTTTAAACCCTAGAAAACATACCAGCTGTAGATTGATTCACATTTTAACCCTAGAAAACATACCAGCTATAGATTGATTCACATTTAACCCTAGAAAACACACCAGCTATAGATTGATTCACATTTAACCCTAGAAAACACACCAGCTGTAGATTGATTCACATTTTGACCCTGGAAAACACACCAGCTATAGATTGATTCACATTTAACCCTAGAAAACACACCAGCTGTAGATTAATTCACATTTTAAACCATAGAAATCACACCAGCTGTAAATTGATTCACATTTTAAACCCTAGAAATCACACCAGCTGTAAATTGATTCACATTTTAACCCTAGAAAACACACCAGCTGTAGATTAATTCACATTTTAACCCCCAGAAAACACACCAGCTGTAGATTGATTCACATTTAACCCTAGAAAACACACCAGCTGTAGATTAATTCACATTGTAAACCATAGAAATCACACCAGCTGTAAATTGATTTACATTTTAAACCCTGGAAATCACACCAGCTGTAGATTGATTCACATTTTAACCCTAGAAAACACACCAGCTGTAGATTAATTCACATTTTAAACCCTGGAAAACACACCAGCTGTAGATTGATTCACATTTTAACCCCTAGAAAACACACCAGCTGTAAATTGATTCACATTTTAAACCCTAGAAAACACACCAGCTGTAGAAAAATTCACATTTAAACCCTAGAAAACACACTAGCTGTAGATTGATTCACATTTTAACCCTAGAAAACACACCAGCTGTAGATTGATTCACATTTTAACCCCTAGAAAACACACCAGCTGTAAATTGATTCACATTTTAACCCTAGAAAACACACCAGCTGTAGATTGATTCACATTTTAACCCCTAGAAAACACACCAGCTGTAGATTGATTCACATTTTAACCCTAGTAAACACACCAGCTATAGATTGATTCACATTTTAACCCTAGAAAACACACCAGCTGTAGATTAATTCACATTTTAACCCCCAGAAAACACACCAGCTGTAGATTGATTCACATTTAACCCTAGAAAACACACCAGCTGTAGATTAATTCACATTTTAAACCATAGAAATCACACCAGCTGTAAATTGATTTACATTTTAAACCCTGGAAATCACACCAGCTGTAGATTGATTCACATTTTAACCCTAGAAAACACACCAGCTGTAGATTAATTCACATTTTAAACCCTAGAAAACACACCAGCTGTAGATTGATTCACATTTTAACCCCTAGAAAACACACCAGCTGTAAATTGATTCACATTTTAAACCCTAGAAAACACACCAGCTGTAGAAAAATTCACATTTAAACCCTAGAAAACACACTAGCTGTAGATTGATTCACATTTTAACCCTAGAAAACACACCAGCTGTAGATTGATTCACATTTTAACCCCTAGAAAACACACCAGCTGTAAATTGATTCACATTTTAACCCTAGAAAACACACCAGCTGTAAATTGATTCACATTTTAACCCCTAGAAAACACACCAGCTGTAGATTGATTCACATTTTAACCCTAGTAAACACACCAGCTATAGATTGATTCACATTTTAACCCTAGAAAACACACCAGCTGTAGATTAATTCACATTTTAATCCCTAGAAAACACACCAGCTGTAAATTGATTCACATTTTAACCCTAGAAAACACACCAGCTGTAGATTGATTCACATTTTAACCCCTAGAAAACACACCAGCTGTAGATTGATTCACATTTTAACCCTAGAAAACACACCAGCTGTAAATTGATTCACATTTTAACCCCAGAAAACACACCAGCTGTAGATTGATTCACATGTAAACCTAGAAAACACACCAGCTGTAGATTGATTCACATTTTAACCCCTAGAAAACACACCAGCTGTAGATTGATTCACATTTAAACCTAGAAAACACACCAGCTGTAGATTGATTCACATTTTAACCCCTAGAAAACACACCAGCTGTAAATTGATTCACATTTTAACCCAAGAAAACACACCAGCTGTAGATTGATTCACATTTAAACCTAGAAAACACACCAGCTGAAGATTGATTCACATTTTAACCCTGGAAAACACACCAGCTGTAGATTGATTCACATTTTAACCCTGGAAAACACACCAGCTGTAAATTGATTCACATTTTAACCCTATAAAACACACCAGCTGTAGATTGATTCACATTTTAACCCCTAGAAAACACACCAGCTGTAGATTGATTCACATTTTAACCCTAGAAAACACACCAGCTGTAAATTAATTCACATTTTAACCCCAGAAAACACACCAGCTGTAGATTGATTCACATTTAAACCTAGAAAACACACCAGCTGTAGATTGATTCACATTTTAACCCCTAGAAAACACACCAGCTGTAGATTGATTCACATTTAAACCTAGAAAACACACCAGCTGTAGATTGATTCACATTTTAACCCCTAGAAAACACACCAGCTGTAAATTGATTCACATTTTAACCCCAGAAAACACACCAGCTGTAGATTGATTCACATTTAAACCTAGAAAACACACCAGCTGTAAATTGATTGGAAAACACACCAGCTATGGATTAATTCATTTTTTAAATCCTAGAAAACACACCAGCTATGTATTTACTCACATTTAACCCTAGAAAACGCACCAGCTATAGATTTACTCACAATTAGCCCTGGGATTAATTTTCTTTATAATGAGCCATGGTGTGACTAGGGTTAACCCCCTGAACGCTAAGGGTTTTCGTCGTCTGAGATAACGTGAGATCAGATGTTCATCATGTTTAACTTGTAATTACGAGTTTATTATCAGCGCTCAAAACATACAAATAACCGAGGCCTTTCGGCCAACGTTGTATACATGTTATACAAATGTTTTATGTTTGCTGGGTAGTAGTGAAAGGGCTAATATTTTGTATGAATTTAAATAAAATGCGTCAAATGACTAAAAAATCATCATTCCCGAAAATTAAGCATCTCAAAAAAATAAATTATTCGATCAAATATTTGATCGTTTTTTTTGTTTTTTTTTAATGATAAATAATGTATTCAGGTTTACAACTCACCCTTTAGGTGTAGGCTAATCTCCATCCTATTTTACCCAATTTTCAAATATGAGTAATTTTTGCTACAGCGATTCACAAGTTGAAGTGGGTGTAAATTACTGATTATACTGAATAGAATCAGACTGACCCTCTCAATACCAATACCGCTGCTTTTTGGTTATGTCGAGGGGAAAGAACGAAATTCGATAGACTCGTAGATCCGAATGTAAGAGGCGCGCAGTGCCGAGTATATTCGGATCTACGAATCTATTGAGATTGAGTTCTTTCTTCGACTTAAAATACACATGAGTTTCAAGATTTGATATAAAAAAAAAAATTTCATTGTTAGCACGGTAAACCTCGAAACATTACCCATGCATGCAATTCCATGGTTAAACACATATATTGTTCCCGGCCTGGAGGAACAGTAGATTTGTAGATCCGAATCTACTGTTTTAACAACAGACTGACGTCCCAGGTGTATTTTAAATACTGTAGATTTGGTAATTTTCGCGTGTTTGGATTTTCTCGAATTTGTGATTCTGATACTTTACGTGAAGTCTAGAATTCGCGAATTATAAATTTCGATGAAAGGTTGTGCTATAATAATAATAATTTCGCGGGATTCTTAAATTCGCGAATTTATCCTCCTTGCGAAATTCGCGAAAATTAAAACCTCGCGAGTATCACCAGATCAACAGTATATAATAAACACAGCAATTGCATATTTACAAGATATTAGCAATAACAATATTTATCAGAAATTTATTGGGCAGACAAGAAAGCAAGATTTCTGCTGGTGAATTATTATTACAAGCTGAGTTTGTCGAAATCCTGATAAAAACGTCCGATGTATACTGCCGTGAGAAGAAAAAAGACGGTATGTGCTTGATTGTAAAGTAAACAGATACTGCCTTTTGGCTTTGCAAAGCAGTAAAAAGCACCAGACAAAAAAGGTCGCGCATAGATTGCCAACAATTCCCTGAAATCAAAACGCAATTTTTTTTTAAGAAAATGATCAGTGTAAAAAGCTCGCTTCTCGAGACAATATATTTTTTAATCTACAAAGTACCGCGCCTCACCCTCTGGCAATCACTGTAATTCGTCCCCTTGGATATGAAAGGGTGTATCTGCCACTTCGTAATGTGGCAGATACACCCTTCCATATCCAAGGGCACGGTACGTGTTTCATTTCCAAATAAACTAATAACAGGAATACATTTTATTTTTACAATCCGTACATCGTGAAATATATGAATAGATAGACAGATTAATTAATTAATTCATCTGCCATACACAGTACATGTACATATGGATACATTTGAATTAATCAAACAATTAGTATAATATGGCAGTTTAGCTAATAATAGGCAATATACCTATACAAGCTCAGAAGCCATCGTCATATAGTGGGAACGTTAAGTGTTCATTTAGGGTCGAACCTTGCACTTCGGGTTAAAAGCATGAATATTTTACTGAGTGGTCAGTGGTATCGTGGTATCATTTTCTGATATAGAACACCTTTGTCGGTCATCTATGGAGCCTGTAATAAGGGTAAGCGTACCCCCCGGATTTTTTTTGAGGAAAATGGCCATCCTCCTTGTTTTATGTTACGATAATGCTTTATTGGCATGCACATATAAAAGTCATTACTGATTTATTTGCCATGAGATGTATATGTACAAGTACATATTTGTACACAATTTATATGTCGATCGCACTGTTTTTTGTTTGAATGACAATTAATGACACAGTTTTGCTAACATATCCATTTTTTTGTGAGAAAATACAAACGTTGTGTATTTTTCGAACACCATTTATTCTTTTTATTAACCCCTAGAGCTGTGACCTATTGACCCCTAGAGCTCTGACATATTAACCCCTAGAGATCTGACCTATTGACCCCTATAGCTCTGACCTATTAACCCCTGGAGCTCTGACGTTTTAACCCCTATAGTTCTGACCCATTCAATTAGATATTCAGTCACTTGAAGTTGTGTCTCTCTACAGCGATCCACAACTACGAGTGACTGAAAATACTTTGTAAAATATGACAGATTTAACCCTCTCAGAGCGGAGGTCGACTTTAGACGTCAGAATCTGACGTCTATAGACGTCAGATTCTGACGTCTAAAGGGTTAACCTTTGTGCCGCTAAATAGTTTTCTTCCATTTTTCATTCTTTGGAGGTGCAGGGATTGTTAACACAATTTTTTTAATGGACAACTTATGAATTGAATTATTTAGTTATTACTAAACATCTAGCAGACAGAAAGACAGATATTTTATTGACAGAAAGAAAGTCATTATATTCTTATTTGTCATAGAAATGCATATACAAGATTGTTAATTTAGTAAAAATCATATCACAATATACATGGTATGCCATACATCATGTTAACTGGCATTGTCGTAACATAATATTTAACTGAATATTTCGATAATAAAAATGCCTACTACTTAAAATAAAATTAAAAGGCATTGTCAAGATAACATGGGGGTCTATCATTTTGTTTCCCGCACCAAAACCAGAGATGAAATAGCTACTATGTATAACATATAGTAGTAAAAAAGACACTCTGGATAACGTAGAAACCTAAAATATAAACAAGTGCATAATTATGCCACAGTAACTGGAGTATGTATTAAGACAATGTTAAAAATTATATGGTATTTTAAATATAAAATATTATATCATGCAAGTAGAATCAATGTGGCAATCCGCGAAATAGGTAGCTCCGAGCCATGTGACCATGCAAGCACAGTCGCTATGAGCTCGGAGATTCCCTGATATTGACTAATACAAAATAAACAACTAATAACAGTAATAATGACGGATAATAATTATTTGTGCCATTCACACAGGACATGGCCCTCGCACAAAACCCTCTACCATAATACATTTTACTTATTTCAGTGTCATTTATTCGGGTTGGTATTTGCTTCATAACGTATATATACGATCCACCCCCCCCGGCACTGGAGTCAAACAGATCTTCAATTCTAAATCATTTGAGATCTACATAATATGTAGATGTAATATTGATATTGTTTGTCTGTACACATACCATGTAAGTATAAAACAGTGAGAAACGATCAAAAGACCATTATCATTTACACTGAGACGAGAATCGCGCTGAGATCAAATAACCTCAATGTGACCTCAGTGTTACCTCAGTGTTACCTCAGTGTTACCTCAGTGTAACCTCAGTGTTACCTCAGTGTTATCTCAATGTTACCTCAGTGTTACATCAGTGTCACCTCAGTGTTACCTCAGTGCTACCTCAGTGTTACCTTAGTGTTATCTCAATGTTACCTTAGTGTTACCTCAATGTTATCTTAATGTTAACTCAGTGTTACCTCAGTGTTACCTCAGTGTTACCCTAGTGTTACCTCAGTGTTACATCAGTGTTACCTCAGTGTTACCTTAGTGTTACCTCAGTGTTATCTCAAAGTTACCTCAGTGTTACCTCAGTGTTACCTCAGTGCTACCTCAGTGTTACCTCAGTGTTACCTCAGTGTTACATCAGTGTTACCTCAGTGTTACCCCAATGTTACCTCAATGTTACCAAAGTGTTACCTCAGTGTTACCTAAGTGCTACCTCAGTGTTACCTCAGTGTTACCTCAGTGCTACCTGAGTTCAAATGGGGAGTTGAGACACAACTTTAGTTACCATGGTGGTCGTTACCTCGGTAACTATTAGCGGTCTTTCTCTTTGATATATCCAGCCAGTATAGAATTAGACTGTACTCTTGTTAGTGTATCCATGAAAACTGTTGTTTTTGTTGTCTTCCTGGTTGATGTATCGGGGAACAGAAAATAAAAGATGTTTTCCCCTCACGTGAGTTGGCTAGCCACCATTCTTAACTCTTACAGTGCTGGGATCGACTTTAGTCGTCAGAATCTGACGTACGTAGACGTCAGATTCTGACGTCTACAGTCGACCCCCGCACTGTAAGAGAACACATATTTATAATGGTCGTAGAGCCGTAACATAGGTATTCAAATGAAGCGGAAAGAACTAACTAAAACATTTATAATGGTTTGAAATCGAAAAAATCCTTTGGTTGCCATATGATTTATACAGGACTACTTCAGGGCTTGAATTGTTAATGTCCGTAGACTCTATTCTTCCACTTTAACCCTTTATAACCCCTTAACAACCGGTCCCAATTTTATTCTTTTTTTTATTAGCACTTCAAGTGCCAGTTTTTGAAGATGTTAAAGATAAAACGTGACATCAATCAACAAGATTTCAAAATCGTTGACCTGCATTTTGTCAAATTTGAATACTTTTCACTCACTTGATGTGAAGACACAATTTCAACTGGGTGAAAATTAAAATTAAATAACTTGGCGGTTAAAGGGTTAAAGCGCTACTGGCGACTACTGTAATCTGTTCTATTAGCAGTTTAAATCACAGTAACAATTTTTGGGAAGGAAATAAATGTTTGAACATCAACATTTGCAAATGTTTGGTCACAAATTAAACAAATATTAATAATTTTCACTTTAAGTTGTGGTGGTGAGACACAACTTCAAGTGGGTGAACATTTTCTTTATTTATTTTCGCGCTTTAAGGGTTAAATACCAGTTGATGGGATTGGCCGAGTTTGTCGTGTGATAGCTTGTGCAATGCGCTGCCGCGATCCACAACCTCAAGTGACGGAAAAT
Source organism: Flabesymbios commensalis (assembly GCA_964017125.1). Taxonomy (NCBI): domain Eukaryota; kingdom Metazoa; phylum Annelida; class Polychaeta; order Terebellida; family Flabelligeridae; genus Flabesymbios; species Flabesymbios commensalis. Next base: position 66,383,398 of record OZ024917.1, on the reverse strand, counting down.
TACACGGATTTGTAAATTGGGTCACATGTCAGTTTTACAAATTTCGAGACATTCTCCACAACATTCCAAACATTTTTGACAGATTTCAAGACATTTTTCAAAGATTTCCATACATTTTACACAAATTTTGAGATATTTTTCGCAGATTTGAACACATTTTTGAAAGATTTCAAGACATTTTTTACAGATTTCAAGAAATTTTGCAGAGATTTCAAGACATTTTTCACAAATTTCGAGACATTTTTCGAACACTTTTCACAAAATTCCTGACATTTTCACAGATTTTGGGACATTTTTCACAGATTTCAAGACATTTTCCCCTTCCAAAAAACTTTTTCCACAAAAGTGTGAATATAACCTAAGAAACCATATGGGCAACACAAGTGGTTTAGGAGTTAAACCACAATATGGTTGACATCAGTGTTACAATGCTTTAAGCCTCCTCCTCGCATAAATCCAGCATAATTATTCTGAATCAATTGAATGGAAATGGTGTAATACATCATCAAAACTAGGAGACGTTCTCAATTTGCAATTCTGCGTTACATGACTATATTGTATTTGAGATATTTCATAAAAACGGGACATTTTATTCACCTGGAGATGAGATGCGGCTGCAATTCTCATCTGAAGGTAAATAAAATGTGGAGAAATAGCTGCGTGCTAAGGTCATTAAACACTCAAAGAATGAGTTACCTTATTAATATGTTAACTCACTCGAAATTGTAACTCAATGTCGTACACCATACAATATTGTTAATATCTCACTCACTCACTCACTCACTCACTCACTCACTCACTCACTCACTCACTCACTCACTCACTCACTCACTCACTCACTCACTCACTCACTCACTCACTCACTCACTCACTCACTCACTCACTCACTCACTCACTCACTCACTCACTCACTCACTCACTCACTCACTCACTCACTCACTCACTCACTTTTATTGTGGGGAACCCCCGTGACCGAGAGGTAGCGTGCTTGGCCTCAGACCGCCAGGGCTCGAATCTCGAATCCTGTGTCTGGAGTGCACAGGTGGCCTAAAACCCCATTCATTTTATTTTCACTCACTCACAGGTGTCACTTGAGCCGTCACTTTGTCAAAAAATAAAAAAAGCAGCCGGTCATTTTATCATGTATTATTATCTGACAGTTTGATTTATCACCATTTTCACCTTCTGGTCCCAGAGGTGCTAAGTGTAGTTTCCGTCTATATTACACACAAATCGCTTTGGTAAGCTGAGCTAGCGTCGGGCCAACCTTATATCAACATTGATCCAACGTATTGTGTCGAGAACTAGACTTAATGCGAAAGAAACAATGCAAAAACCTGAAAGAATATTATTGTTTTGATCAAACAGGGGGATACGTTATGAAAATAATATGTTATAATAACGTTGATTACAATTAAACAATGTCACCAATTGTATTTTCTAAACCCCTTGTTTGTTTCTATTTTTCGTCATTTGAAGCTGGAATTGCTAACGCAATTTCCAGTCTTAAATGACGACAAAAAATATTTATATTTTAGAAAAGTAGACATCTTATAATTGTAATTATTTCATTAAATGAGCATGTACCGCCAACTATTTTATCAATGTCAGTGGCGTTATATTGGGTTTGTGAATTGTTTGAAACCGTATGTATACAGGCCTAGTACCACAAGGGTTAACCCTACAGCGCGGGGATGGACTTTAGACGTCAGATTCTGACGTCTAAAGTAAGGGGTTTTGTCAAGTTAAAAAAAGAAGAACTAGAAACTGGGTGTGTGGATGAAGCCCCAACATTTTTTGGAAATTTTGTGTTTTTGTGTTGTTTTGTGTTGTTTCAAAATGTTTCGAAAAAAATTGATAGGGGGGTGGTCGGTGTGGTTTGACCAATCCGAGTTTTTCAGGGATTTTTGGATTTTTTTTAACTTGACAAGAAACCCTGAGAGTAAACATATTTATAAAGGCGTAGACCCATAATGTATTCAAATGAAGCGGAAAGAGCTAACACAATTTATGGTGGTTGCAAATTCAAAAAAACCCTTTGGTCTCCATGGTTTATGAAAAATAACTCAGCGCTTAAAGGGTTAAACTGTCTGGCTTATGAGATATCATATGAGGAGGGCTGGTGTTTTTTTCGGTTTTAATTTTCCCAGGTGCCATTTTTTCCTCCTAATCACACCTCGTACACAGCTCTATACACGCCATCGACACACGCCAGATATAGGGTAAGGGGGGGGGGGGCTCTTGACAGTGGCATTCATAACTGACACTCTCACTGACACTGTCACTGAATAATGACACTATCATTTACATCAATGAGAAAACAAAAAAAATGTTGTAATATTCTGCATATATAGGTTGCCCCAACGTCGGGTTAACGATGGGCAACCGTCTGCAACGCTAACCTGTCTAAATGACCTTGTGAGAACATACAAATATCGTGCATTTTCGTACACTATTTTTTATTTATTAAGTTTTTGTATGTAGATGATTTTATACAGGTGGAATTACATACAAGTAACATCATCTATATGAATATCATAAACAATGATTGTTATAATGTTATAAAAAAGAAAAAAATGTATACACTCTGATACCGATGACAAGCGACCAGCACCTTTTTTCAAAAGCAAGGTATCCATAATAATACAAAGTGCTACAACATCCATAGACCTATACACATGCATACTATGTATAAGTTATACATACAATTTATAATAATAAATATTAACATCTATTTGGATAATGGAAAAAAATAGAAAATACTGCACTTGTCGAATGAATAAGGTGTTCGCCTAAAAGCGCATACCTATATGTTTATTTTATTGTCCATACTGTAGCTGTATACTTTTGCATGCAAATAATTAAATATGTGAACATCTGCGTTCCTTTGTGAAAAGCTGGACTATTCTTCAATAGTGAACTATCAGATTTCAACCACAATAGTTTGTCTGATATCAACTCCACTCAGTTCTGACTACGCCTTATATTAACCCTTATCCTGCTAAGTTAATTTATTTGAATTTTTCTGCCACTTGAAGTTGTGTCTCGCTACCGCGACCCACAACTTCAAGTGACTGAAAATTTACTAGTATTTGTTTAATTTGCGCACAAATATTTGCAAATCTTGATGTTTAGACACACATTTCATTCCCAATAGTGATTTGGTCGACTGATAAAAATGATTAACCCTTAGAGATTCTGACGTCTAAAGTCGATCTCCGCATTGAATTTAAATATTTACAATGGTCGTAGACCCATAACATAGGTATTCAAATGAACCGGAAAGAGCTCACTAAGACATTTATGATGATTTCAAATTGAAAAAACCCCTTTGGCCTCCATAAAAAAATTCAGCGTTTTAAGGGTTAAAAACGACAATAGTCGTGATCAGCAGGCAAAGGGTTAAAATAACTACGGATCGTCGATTTGTACTCGTTGGACTTAAAATTAGGGAAAATCTATTTCGACTTATGTGTCATTATGAACAGTGAAAGTATATGTACATGTATATATATAGAACAGGGCTAGTCCTCTAAAAGTCACATGAAATATATCTATAATGTAAAATTAGAAGTATTTGTTAATGTGAATTAAAACACACAACTACATTAATTTTTTTCTCCGACCACGACATTCTAAGCCGGGAATGGAGAGTTATTGTTGACCAAGTACAAACCTATTATCATGGTAGGCCTATGCTACAATAATTAGTCAGGTGTGACCGAGCTGTTGATTTTGAGGGATCCTCATTATAGTCGAATATGTTTTAAGTCAGTTAAAACCCTCAGAGCTCTACATTCTTAGCTGTGGAAAGAGCCTCGGCCTTCGTCCTCGACCTTTTCTACAGCTAAGAATGTAGAGCTCCTCGGGTTTTATCCTATACATATATGCCACTACACAGCAAAGGGCGGGGGCATTGGTGTAGTGTTTGAAGATGACTGCTTGGAAAGTCCGAGATCGCGGGTTCGAACCCGACTCTGGCCTTCAAGTTTCAAAGAAACATAATGATTCTTCCACGCTCACTCGTAAAAAATCAATATTGTGGAGAGCCAAAGTGACCGAAAGGTAGCGTGCTCGGACTCAGACCGCCAGGGCTCGAATTTCGAATCCTGTGTCTGGAGGGCAGTGTCATCTCGTTCATTTCATCATTCTCAGGAGGTTCTCCTGGTCCAGTTTAACTTATATATGCATAATGATATCCTAAAACCCCATTCATTACATCTCACCACCCAGTAAACAAGAACCAATGCTGGTTAATGCCGACCCACCATCGACAACGCTGAACCAACGCTAAGCCATCATTGGGTCTACGTCTGGTGTTTGCTGGCTATATATCTCCGGTAAAACGTTAAGTCGAAGTTTGTTTAATGTTGGGCCAGCGTCGCAGACGGTGGCCCAACATCTTCTGACGGTGCAGCTAGTTAGTGAATGATTAATGAGGTCGTCATGGAGATATGACGGTAACCAGGGGCAACACGTCCCGGTGTGACGTATTAAACCCACATTATCATAATTAATTCAGATTACTGGCTTATCTCGCGCGCATACGTGAAGTGAACACGTGACGCGAGAAGAAACCACGGTAACTATAGGTCACGTTATGAAACGAGCTGTGTGATTGGTCAGGGTATCACGTGACAGCGGCACGTGCGTGTCACCATGACGTATGACGTTTGGTTACGCTTGTCATGATGACGTCATCATTAGGTTACGCCATCCGGTCGTGGACAATCAAAATCTCTGGTTTTTTATTTCCATTTCAAAACAACCATCACTTTAACCCACGACTACAACACGCAATGCTGGCACAATGTTGGCAAAATGCTTAACCAGCATTGAACACACTGGCGAATCATTGTAACAACATTGGGTATAACCCTTTTGGGACCAAGTCAGTATTCTACCCTCGACCAGCGAAAGGGTGGCACAGCCTGTCACATGATGAGATCAGCCAATCACCGTCGTCATTTAGTTGTCATTTAAATTAGAGGGTAGAATAGCATACTTGGACCGACTTTTCTTCACATGATTCAACTTAATAACGTGCAACAAATGCCGCACTGACGACATGATTCCTTTGTTACAACCCACTTATCACAATAGGTTCACCTAATGTTGGTCCAATGTTGGGGCACAGTCTGCGACGCTGGCCCATCATTAAACCGACATTGAATCAACATTGGCCGAACGCCATGCGTTTACTGGAGATGTCACCAATTGTGCACTCGGCAGAGTTCTCTGTACGAATAGTACGCTCTAGTGACGATTTAACCAGACAGTGACCCCACACGAAACATTGAACCAATGCCGGCTTAATGTTGGCCCACATTCTGCGACGCTGGCCCAACATCAATCCAGCATTGGTTCAATGTCTTTTCAAGTGACGAGTTAACCAGATGCCATGAGGCAGTTGGTGAACTCAGCAGTTATTGAGCTCGCTTGAGCGACAGACTGTGTCCAATAGCCTCATAAAATTACGCGCCAATTAAACTACAATAACCAAGTAAACTCCCAGATATAGCAGGGGTAATTAATGTGAACTTTGGGGAGTCGACTGACTCAGGGGTCGAGGGGTTGCTAGGGATTATAAACCCTGCAAATTCGGCATGTTTATTATCTATTATTATTTTATTTTATTTTACTATTGAAAACGTATAAGAATGGTACAATACTATTCAATATCCAATTCAATTCAATTCAGTTTATTCAGTGTACTAGATACAATATTAATAACAGTTTGATAACATATATCAAATAACATAAAAATATATACATGAGGTAGATAATAATAAGTAATAATATCACTGGAATATAAAATATATACATAAGGTACATAATAATAAGTAATAATTTCACTGGAATATAAAATAGTAAATGTACACTATGAGAGAGAAGCTAAACAGAATCCAGTGGAGCCTATGCTGGTAGTTCCCATCCAACATGTTTCAAATCCCAACAGCCCTTTATAATATGATTATGATAAGCGGCAATTAAAACACACACAATTAAAAAAACATGAAAAACAATCACTACTGACAATAACTGATATTTATTTTTTCAAATATAAGGCGTTTTAAACTGGATAAAAATGAACAGTATAATTAGTAATAGGACGTACATTAGATCGTAAATAATTACACATCGGAACTATGCTGTTAAAAAGCTACGCTCAGAACTACAATCAGAAATCCAGTATCATTGGAGTTACGAGTAGAGCATCCACCATCAAAGAAAAAAAAATCATTAACATCAACATCATAAATCATTGGTACCATTATTAATAATTGAATAAAAGTGTTCCACATGTTATTAACTTTTGGTTGACCGGAACAGATCGAGACGGGACCCGTAAAACATGAAAGAAATAAAATAATATTATAATTATAATATAAAAATCAGGTGTAGTTATCATACAACTACACCTAATATATAGTGTGAGTTAAAATACTTATTACCTCCGCCCAGTTTGTTTGTTTGTTTGTTTGTTTGTTTGTTTGTTTGTTTGTTTGTTTGTTTGTTTGTTTGTTTGTTTGTTTGTTTGTTTGTTTGTTTGTTTGTTTGTTTGTTTGTTTGTTTGTTTGTTTGTTTGTTTGTTTGTTTGTTTGTTTGTTTGTTTGTTTGTTTGTTTGTTTGTTTGTTTGTTTGTTTGTTTGTTTGTTTGTTTGTTTGTTTGTTTGTTTGTTTGTTTGTTTGTTTGTTTGTTTGTTTGTTTGTTTGTTTGTTTGTTTGTTTGTTTGTTTGTTTGTTTGTTAGTATAGGTTATTCAACAATACACGCGGTACACATAGTAACTACACATAAAATAAAGAGCCAATGGTGTCCAAATGATGAGTCAGCGTCGTAGACGGTGGCCCAGCATTAGGCCTGCATTAGGCATTAGGCCTGGTGTTTGCCGAGAAGAGGGAACTTGGAGCCCCAGTTTGATGGAGTCAGCGACAGACAAGACAAGACAAGACAAGACAAGACAAGACAAGACAAGACAAATTTATTGCGTTGGTCCAAAAAGACCATGCGTAATTGCCAGGGATGATCCCGAAGATATACATATACATTATTGCATCAAACTTCACTTAATATTCATAGATATATTGCAACAGTTTTTGAACATTTTAAAACATATATTATATATACTACATAAATACATAAATCTATAAAACATTTTTTTATAATAACATTTATAAAATTGCAAAGTGTCGGTAAATAATTATTTGGATTCATAAGTTTTTGTCAGTGTTGATAGTTTGAGTAACAACGAAATGATCACAAGGATGTGCTCACGATTGAACCCTTATGCTCCTAGACTCCTATATATATACATGTTTTTAATCAAAATTCCTTGGAGTTAGAAGGAGTAAGAAGGTGCTAAACTGCCAAGCCAACAAGTAAAACAAGTGATTTATTTCTATTTTTTTTAAGAAATGCCGTGCCAGGCAAAGCTGGAATATACATGATTAGGACAAAATAATGAGCATACAATCCTCCTCGATTTTAGTTATACATACAATAAATAGTCAATATGATTAGTATTATGATGTGTAAAAGCGTCAAGTAAACACATATTATGTAATCATTCAATTACATTTACAGTTGAATTAAAAACTATTCATTGTTTTAGATATAAAGGTGTATATTTCCGGAAGAAATAATCAGCAACGTGTAGAGCTTCAATGTAGAGGGACTTCTATGGCATTGTTTAAAGAGGAGTTCTATTCTCTCTGTCTTAAAAAAATCACATTCGAACAGATAATGAAATTCATCGCCAATATCTCTTGTTTACAAAGTGGCCGCTGAGCACTTTTTATCTCCAAGGGGACGATATATGATTATAGCACTTCAAGTGGGCGAAAATGACTGATATTTATTTAATTTGTGACCAATCATTTGTTAATCTTTATGTTTAACCACTCATTTTATTTCCTAAAACAGTTTTTTGATCGACTGACAAAACAACTTAAAAATGACTGTAGTCGTTTTTAGCTGTTAAATGGTTAAATAATGCTATTAACAGATGGAGGCCACTGTAGTGGACATGGTATTGTTTAAGGGTTAACCCTTGAGGCGCTAAGTGACACTATGGTCGTTTTTAAACCCTTTGAATCCTGAATTTACCATTGTCATCTTCATTCACTACAAGTCGCGAATTGCTGTCGCAATTCGCGACTTGTAGTGGAAGAAGATGACTTGAAGTGGGTGGCAAATAAAAAAATATACTGGTATTTTTAAAACAGTTCCATGAAAATCTTCGTTCTGAAACCACTAGGTTTCAGGAGATTAAGTCATTCTTCAGAGATGCGAAATTATGTTTTAATGCATCATGAGGGTTGAAAGGGTTAATTTGCTATTTTTAGCCCGTCAAGTCACAGTTATTCGGAAAAGCGTTAAGTGAGCCTATGGTCGTTTATAATTTTTTTTTAAATCACTGCTATTCGAAATGAAATGTATGTTTATATATCAAGATTTTCAACTGTTTCGCCTCAAATTACACAAGCATGAGTAATTTTCACCCACTGTTGCGGCTCGCGTTAGCAAGTAACAAGTAACAAGTATTTATTGCTGATGGTTCCTGTGTGAGAAACATTAGACGCAACTTCAAATAGGTGAAAAATTTAAATCATTAAATTCAAATTATTGAATGTAGCGCTGTAAGGGTTAAGAACGTGAGGTTGATATTGCGGTGTTATCTTGGCGAGGCTACCATAGCCTGGGGCTGTATTGATGGATACAGTTACACTGGCTATAGTTAACTGGGACTGGTGTGGCGGGGAAAGTGTACCGCTGTAAAACGTTTTGTGAAACAGGACCCCTCCACCCCCCCCCCCCTACCTGTGACACCCACACATCCAGCCCCCGCACGTCCAGGCTCTATTAAATTATAGTTTCTCCTTAAAAAATTAAAATTGCTAATTTCCCCTTCCCCTTCAGAAAAAAACACAATGGGTTGCTTTGGATACATTTCAGGTGGTGAGCGCCATTCAATAGGATTGTGTGTGTAATCTGAGAAAGTTGATATTTGCGGTTAGCCCACCCCTCACACCCCTCGTCCGGGGATATACCTCGTGATGACGTCATTTTCCATTGTGACAATTCAAATTAGGCTGATGAAGTGATGGCTTTATTCAGAGGGTAGTCACGATGTAAGGTCCCCTGGAGCTCTGGTGAGAGAACACGATATGCTGATACAATGCTGGCCTAATGCTGGGTTAGTGCTGAGGCAGAGTCGCGTATCGTTTATTCTGGGAGGCAAATTGATATGTAATACACCCATTATTGTCGACACAATTTTTTTTTTTATTCTCACTAAGAGGTGAAGTACGGAAATGATCCAGTAATTAATATGGATTCTATACAACGCTGAATTATTTTGTATAAACCATAGAAAACAAAGGTTTTATTTCAATTTGGAATCATCATAAATGTCTTAGTTATCTCTTTCTGATTCATCTGAATACCTATGTTATGGGTCTACGACCATTAGAAATGTTTTAATTCTTTCAGCGCGGGGACCGTCTTTATACGTCAGAATCTGGCTTCTACAGACATCAGATTCCTTTATAAAATGCATAAATTCAAAACAGTTTAATGTTATTGTTTGGTTGTGAAAATTATGTTACTAATTTAAGATTCAAACAATGAAAATATAATATTTTATGTGTAATTAAAAAAAAAACATTGTAAATTCAATTCATCTAAAGGCACATCACATGCTATGCAACATTGAATGTACATTTACGAAGATTTAAAAATGCTAATTAGATAAGCTTTAGGACCCAAGGGGTTAAATCCTTGTATTTGCTAACTTATAAATATCATTTTTCGCCATTCAAAAATAAAATTTCAAACGCAATTTCCATCTACATAAGACAATTTATTTTTATTTTTTATGAAAAAACAGACCCAAATTGAATTATTTGATTGATTTAACCATCTTCTATCACAAACTATTTTGTACCAGTTTCAGCTCTATTTACCACGCGTAAAGTGAATGTGCCTTTCTTGCACATAATAATAATTACAACAGCTGGTTTTCTTGAAAATCATATTTTTCTGCATAACATATATTAACTCTTATCCTCCTAAGTTAAGTTATATACATTTTCACCCACTTGAAGTTGTGACCTTCCCTTATTTGTTTTACCGAAGCGGTTGGTGAATAAAATTACTGTTTTCATAAACCATAAACAGTGACACTAAGCTTATCAAAGATCAAACGAGATGTAACTTATAATCATGAACGAGATGCTGTTAGTCATGAACGAGATGCCGTTAATCATGAACGAGATGCTGTTAGTCATGCACAAGATGCCGTTAATCATGAACGAGATGCCGTTAGCCATGAACGAGATGCCGTTCATCATGAACCAGATGCCGTTAGTCATGAACGAGATGCCGTTCATCATGAACGAGATACCGTTAGTCATGAAGGAGATGACGTTAATCATGAAGGAGATGACGTTAGTCATGAACGAGATGCCGTTAGTCATGAACGAAATGCCGTTAGTTATGAACGAGATGCCGTTACTCATGAAGGAGATGACGTTAGTCATGAACGAGATGCCGTTAGTCATGAACGAAATGCCGCTAGTCACGAACGATATTTCGTTAGTCATGAACGCGATGCCGTTAGTCATGAACGAGATGCCGTTAGTCATGAGCGAGATGCCGTTAGTCATGAACGAGATGCCGTTAGTCATGAGCGAGATGCCGTTAGTCATGAACGAGATGACGTTAGTCATGAACGAGATGACAATAGTCATGAAAGAGATGCCGTTAGTCATGAGCGAGATGCCGTTAGTCATGAGCGAGATGCCGTTAGTCATGAACGAGATGACGTTAGTCATAAACGAGATGACGTTAGTCATGAACGAAATGCCGCTAGTCACGAACGATATTTCGTTAGTCATGAACGCGATGCCGTTAGTCATGAACGAGATGCCGTTAGTCATGAGCGAGATGCCGTTAGTCATGAACGAGATGCCGTTAGTCATGAGCGAGATGCCGTTAGTCATGAACGAGATGACGTTAGTCATGAACGAGATGACAATAGTCATGAAAGAGATGCCGTTAGTCATGAGCGAGATGCCGTTAGTCATGAACGAGATGACGTTAGTTATGAGCGAGATGCCGTTAGTCATGAACGAGATGACGTTAGTCATAAACGAGATGCCGTTAGTCATGAAGGAGATGACGTTAATCATGAACGAGATTCCGTTAGTTATGAAGGAGATGACGTTAGTCATGAACGAGATGCCGTTAGTCATGAACGAAATGCCGTTAGTTATGAACGAGATGCCGTTACTCATGAAGGAGATGACGTTAGTCATGAACGAGATGCCGTTAGTCATAAACGAAATGCCGTTAGTTATGAACGAGATGCCGTTACTCATGAAGGAGATGACGTTAGTCATGAACGAGATGCCGTTAGTCATGAACGAAATGCCGTTAGTTATGAACGAGATGCCGTTACTCATGAAGGAGATGACGTTAGTCATAAACGAGATGCCGTTACTCATGAAGGAGATGCGGTTAGTCATGAACGAGATGCCGTTACTCATGAAGGAGATGACGTTAGTCATGAACGAGATGCCGTTAGTCATGAACTAAATGCCGCTAGTCATGAACGAGATGCCGTTAGTCATGAACGAGATGCCGTTACTCATGAACGAGATGACGTTAGTCATGAACGAGATGCCGTTAGTCATGAACGAGATGACGTTAGTCATGAACGAGATGCCGTTAGTCATGAACTAAATGCCGCTAGTCATGAACGAGATGACGTTAGTCATGAGCGCGATGCCGTTAGTCATGAACGAGATGACGTTAGTCATGAACGAGATGCCGTTACTCATGAACGAGATGACGTTAGTCATGAACGAGATGCCGTTACTCATGAAGGAGATGCTGTTAGCCATGAACGAGATGACGTTAGTCATGAACAAGATGCCGTTAGTCATGAACGAGATGCCGTTACTCATGAACGAGATGACGTTAGTCATGAACGAGATGCCGTTAGTCATGAGCAAGATGTCGTTAATCATGAACGAGATGCCGTTAGACATGCAGGCTTTTCTTTTGTTACTTTTTCAATTGTCCAACAAATTAGTGGTTGAAGTATGTGCATGGTTTGATTTGTGTGGTTGGGGCTAATGCCGTGTACAATAAGATGGTGGACAATGAAATTATCATATTAGTCAGCTCTTGCCGCTTTATTTGAATACCTGTGTTTTGGATCTACGGCCATTATAAATATTTTAATTCTTACAGCGCGGGGACCGTCTTTATACGTCAGAATCTGACGACTAAAGACCATCCCAGCGTTAAAAGGGTTAATTGGCCGCTGTAGTGGTATATATACGGCCCTAGCAGATTAAGGGTTAATTAGCCGCTGATGGCTTTAGCTGTTGTGGTGGTGAGGGGGGGGGGGGGGTGAATCACGAACATGATACATACCTGGATGTCAGAGGTCAACACACCGTTTAGTTTCCACAGTTGGATATTAAGATTCAACGGCCCATTATCTTATTTTAAAAGTTAACATTTATCTTAAAAAGTAAAGAGCCACATTTAAAAAAAATAAACGACTTAAAGTTGTGTCTCGTGGTACTGTAAGTCGGTGAAAAATACTGATATATGTTTAAATTGAGACCAAACATTGGCAAATTTTTATTTAAGTGCTTATTTCGTTCCCAATAACAATGGTTGAATCGCCTGATAAAACGAAATAACAACGTGATTGCATGGCGAGTAGAGTCGATCCCCGCACTAAAAGAGTAAATTATTTCTAATGGTCGTAGACCCATAAGATAGTTATTCAAATGAAGCGGAAAGAGATAACTGAGACATTTATGATGATTTCAAATTAAAAACCCCTTAGTCTCTATGGTTTATACAGACATATTTCAGCGCTTCAGGGGTTAAAGTTGTCGTGTATTTTCTGTAATTCCAGCACAGCACCCGTAGTCTTGTCTGGCATCTTATGAGGTGGAACATCTACATGACAGCATGAGTTTAGGTGAAAATGACATAAATGGGGTTTTAGGCCACATTTGTGCACATATAGACTGAACTGGGCCAGGAGAATCTCCTGAGGATGGTGAGATGAATGAAATGACACTGTCCTCCACACACAGAATTCAAAATGAGGCCGAGCACGCTACCTTTCGGTCACAGAGGCTCCCCACAATATTGAATCTTTACGAGTGATCGGGGAAGAAATATTTTGTTTCTATGAAACTTGAAGGCCAGAGTAGGGTTAGAACCCGCGATCTCCGACTTTTCAACAGGCAGGTTAACCCCTGCACCAGGACCCCCGCCCTGAGATTACATGTAGGTGAGGTGTTATAACCGTGATAAAATACAACCACTTATATATGTTTTTCTTTTACCGTGACTGAGACTGAAGAAGGGCTAAATCAGAATTCTGACGTCTAAAGTCGGTCTCCGCACTACAAGGGTAAATTAAATCCTTCTCTTTGGAAGACGACTATTTTTCAAGAATGGAATTCATTCATTCATTCATTCATTCATTCATTCATTCATTCATTCTTTTGCAATTCATGCATTCATTTTGCGAATGTACGTCAGTACGCTGCGGAATCCTGGTATCTTCCCAAAGACTGATATTTGTGACATCCAGATAGATCAGAATATTTTTTTCTATATCTATTTCTCAAATGGACATTCGTAAATTTTGGACTTGTATGCCTGTTTTTGTTTCTCCTCAAAATGTTCAAGTAATATTTCATTTTTAGTTTACTGTACTACCCAAATAATAATATCCAACGCAGTTGCCACGCTTTTTGTGTGCATTTTGCAATGCTATATAATCTCAAAATTACATTGAGTATTTCAAAAGTTAGACCAATTGACATGTAATACTATTATAGAATTAGTTTAATGGGTTTATAGAGGGACATCGTAATTTCAATTTATTACATGTCAAATGGTCTAACTTTTGAAATACGCTATATATTTTTCAGGCCTATTGGGATACTTTTGAAAAATAGTGTTTGCAAAATTTCATCAAAATCTGTTGAGAAATCAGCATAAATCATGCGATCCTGGTTGATAACTTATAATGTGACTTTGTGTATAGACGTAATTCATTTTCTGCAACATTATTATCACGACATTTCAACTGTTATATTTCTAGACATTGGTTTGATGTTGGGCCACGATCTCAGTTATTTAACAACAGAGCTCTGAACTTTGAAAATGAACATTTTCATCCACTTGATGTTGTGTCTCGCTACCGCGATCCACAACTGCAAGTGGATGAAAATTAGTTTGATTTGTAAAGTTTGAGTCACAATGTTTCTCAATGTCGCAGATTTAACCCTTGTAACCCTGACATATTTGTGTATAAACCATGGAGACCAAAAAGTTTAATATATTTTTTTCTAAAATAAAATCATCATAAATGTCTTAGTTAGCTCTTTCCGCTTCATTTGAATAACTATGTTATGGGTCTACGGCCATTATAAATATTGAACCCTTTCAGTGCGGGATCGACTTGAGACGTCAGAATCTGACGTCTATTGACGTCAGATTCTGACGTCTCAAGTCTGTCCCTGCACAGAAAGGGTTAAGACATACTTTATTTTATAATCTAGTGACACAAGTCATAATAAAAACACAATACTACTACAGTAGGATTACATATAGCCGTGGTAAATAATTTTCGACAATTTCTCAGTCAAGTGTCCTGATACTTTAGAAGCACTATTTTAGAGTGACTACCCTGATAATATCATGGAAAAATATTGTATAGGTTAAAAGTTAGTCTATTTAACATGTAATAACTGTGGCCAAATGTCGCTCTCTATAAACCAACTAGCTTCGTCTTTGAAATTCATTACATGAAAAATGGTTTACCTTCTGAAAAACCTTCTAAAACTTCCAAAAATGTTCAGAGTAGTCGCGGCATGACTAGAAAATAGTCACAATGTGTGGAATATTTTATGAAAATTAGTTGGAAATCGACTGAGAAATCGATGAAATTAATTTCAATCTTGGTATTCAGCACTATGACACGTTGACTGTTGGTTTAATGCTGGCCCAGCGTCGCTTGTGATAGGCCAACATTTAGTCTCGTGTTTTTTGAGTAGATGTTAAGCCAAGATTGGGTGAATGTTGTTTTAATGCTGGCCCACCGTCCTCGACATCGGCCAGACATTAAAACAACATTGGGCCAACAGCCCGTGTTTGGTGCTTTCAGTGTTACTCAGACATAGATCTTATCATTGTTAGGGATCCTCTACCACCCCCCCCCCCCCCCGTCCCCGATATATTCGATCCTCTACCCCCCTTCCCCTGTCCGTATCAGATAATACTGTATTATAACAACCTGTCAGACCAGCAAACACAAGACGACTCGTTGAACCAATGCTGGTTTTATGTTGGGTCGGCGTCGCAGACAGTGGGCCAGCATTAGGCCAATTATAATAATAATATAATAATAAATACTTTCATGAGCGTATAACAACAATACAAATCACAGGTTGACATAAATGTAAATAGGGAACAAATATGTATGACGTAGTACATTGTATTAGCCCACTGAGCATTGCTCATCTACCGTGGGGCCCTCAAGGCTATGACATAGCCTAGAAAAACTTGAAGCATTTATACAGAGAACAAATCTGTACACATATATCAAAATCCTATAATCATAATAAAAGACAGCATAAGTAGGCCTATAAACATGATAAATGAAGACAATGTAATAAAACAACATATATAATATTATAATAAACACAAAATGAGATGGATTTGATGTTGCCTGGAAAATATTTTCTATATAAACCATGGAGACCAAAGGTTTTTTTCCAATTCGAAATCAGCATAAAATAATGTCTTAGTCAGCTCTTTCTGATTCATCCGAATACAATACCTATGTTGTGGGTGTACGGCAATTTATAATTACAAATATTTCAATTCTCATCATTCTTTTATTTTAGCCAATGTTGGTTCAATGAACCCTGCTTGCTAGAAGGATGTCAAAAATTAGATTTTTTCATGCATAAAAATCGAATGAATCGATGATATTCAGCCGAATTAACACCATAGTTTTTCCGCAATTTTTTAGGACACTTTTTGCAGTCTAATATCACGGAGGCTATAACCCCCTTGCTAATATCAAGTAAAATATCTAGAAAATTATTATTTAATTTTAAACCCACTTCAGTCTGAATTACACATCCTTCCTCCCCTCATAGACCACCCCCCCCCCCCCCACCACCGACACACATACAAGATAACCTTCTTGATTTTTGCTGGTAATTCTATCAATTAATTATGGTCGGTCACGTAATAATCGAAACTAATTTCGTGGGTTAAAAACTTGGTCATGTAATAATTAAGATTCAGATTCGCTGTATTTTTTATCAGCAAATTAGAAGTTTGCAAATGAATGAAATGGAGAATAGTGCAACTATAATAATACATGGGCTATATCAGTAATGGTGAACTGTGTCTAACCCCTTAACGGCCAAAGGCCATCTAACCGAACATCTTAACAGTAATATCATCTTAACTTACTCTAACCCTTTAACGGCCAGAGGCCACCTAACCAAACATCTCAACAGTAATATTATCCTAACTTACTCTTATCTTATTTCGATTGGAAATTCTCATTTTTTCTAATGGAAATGAGAGCTAGGATTTTTTAGTATTTCACCTCATTTTTCTTCATCCTGAGATGAGAATTGCTGCCGTAATTCTCATCTCAAGATGAATAAAATGCCCTGATTTTATAAAACACGATGTAGTATGTCTCAATTGAAACATTGAATTACAACTGTGTTAACCCTGTCAGTTAAACCATTTAGAACAAAAGGTTTTTTTTTAATTTGAAATCGTCATAAATGTCTTATTCAGCTGTTTCCGCTTCATTTAAATACCTATGTTATGGGTCTACGACCATTATAAATATGTTTACACTTACATAAATATTTTACTCTTTCAGTGCGGGGATCGACTTTAGACGTCAGATTCTGACGTCTAAAGTCGATACCCGCACTGAAAGGGCTGAGTATCATATTAGAATTTATGATGGAGGCAAAAACCAACAAGGATTAAAATATATCGCTTTAGCATCGTTTCATAATCTTTTATTTGTAACTACAGACGTGAAGTTAACCCACGAGTGTGTTGAATGATTCTGGAGTACGAGCAGAGATTTGAGAGGGGAGTATGTGGCCGGGTGTGTGTATGACGGACTGGAGTGATTGCCTCTTTGGCTTAACTGGTAGCACTCAAACTTCACAGTGTCAGTTTCAACTCTGTTACACCATGGTCATAGCATTATTGAAGGGACATGCCCAGGCTAAAATCATCAAAATATCGATGATTTTATTTTGGCTTCTTAATATGATCATATGATGTAAACATGTCCAAAGACTACAACTTTAATTTTTTTAAAATTTTTGTGCTGGGCATTTGTCAGTTAAGCTAGATATAGAGACGAAATTCCTGGATTCTAATTATTGACAACCATGTAGAAAATAGGAAATACGGGAATTTCGTCTCCATATCTAGCCTGACTGGTAAGTGCGCAGCACAAAAATTAAAAAACTTTTGCAGTTCTAGTCTATGGACATGTTTACATCATATGGTCATATTAAGAAGCCAAAATAAAATCACCGATTTTTTTATGCTTTTAGCGTGGGCATGTCCCTTTAATAGTAGTCACTTCTTGGTGCAAACCCTTGGAACCCCGTGATCACTGTGTCGTTATCATTATTATTCTCGCACTCCCGCTGCTGGCTTTTTACTACCAGACGTATGGTAATATCAGCCCATCTCGGACCCTCTCCTATACCTTCACTGCTCAGCTTGACTTTGTTCTGCTTGATATGTTCGTACGAGAAAATACATACGGCATCGTCGGGTAAGGTGAGATGGGCTGATCTCAGCACTCATCACCACACCAAGCCCTCGCCTAAAGGCTCGGGCTTGATGTGGTGACTTGTGCTGAGACGAGCCCATCTCGCCTTCCCAACGATGCCATATGTATATATTCTCTTTTCCACAAACACTTTACACCCCATGATTACAGCATTATTATTATTATTAATATTATTCATATCTTTTATATAAACCCCTTGCACCCCATGATAACAGCGTCATTATTTCATCACGCTAACAGTCGATCTGTGTCAGAGCTTGAATGTGTGCACCCGTATCGTTTCCATGGTAACTGATTGAAGTTAATCGTTTCTAGGCACGTTGTTGAGGCGGCATTTAGTGTTGAATGTGTGTATTCACCCGGAACCTCTTAGACTCTGAACGAGCATCAGTCGTGAGAAACACTTTAGCCTCTAGACTCTAAACGAGCAGTCCTAATCATCAGTCGTCAGTAACACTTTGACCCTTGTCGTACTGGGGCCGTAGTGCGGTTTTAAGTATGTTTTAACCCTTTCAGCGCGGGGATCCACTTCAGACGTCAGAGTCTCACATCTGTAGACGTCAGATTCTGACAGATTCTGATGTCTAAAGACGGTCCCCGCACTGAGAGAATTGAAAAAATATATAATGGCCACAGAATAATATTTCAACATTATAAGGGTTAAACTGTAAAATCAACCATTATATCACTCAAGTTCAGTTTCCATCTCCATTTTACAAAACATTTTTTCAACAGGTGAAATGTATTATCCAAAGGTCGTACTGGAATTCATATGTAATCATAGTTTTCGCTATTACGAAACTGACTGTTGGTAATTCATTTTTCACAAAAATAATTATTTATTCATTTACTTGGCTCGATTAATACAAATTTAATTATAGTATTTAAAATATGAGTATTAACGTAAAAATACACAGTGTATAAAGTGATGGCAATACAGGTGACAAGCACCCAATGAGTTTGACATTCATAATAATTAAATACATCTAAGAATGTCTTAAATAAAAGAATATTGCTAATAGTCGTATATATAAAAGTATGCAATAAATTAAGTTAAAATCATAAAAATGTACAATAAATTCAAATATGTCTTATATAAGTTACTATATAAATATTACAAATATGTCTTATATAAACTATTATATAAATTATGCAAATATGTGTTATATAAACTATAAGATAAATAATTATTATACAAATATATATTTTATAAACTGTTATATAAATTATGCCATGGTTATAAAACACAGACAAGAGGTATATCACTATAGACCTACCTTACGCCTAGTCCTAACCAGTAGCGTATGTTGTTCGTTGATTTCTAAGTCAATAAATTATCAACCGATTGTCATGAAATTTGGTAAAAATCATATTTTAACAGATTCCCAAAATCCATGAAGATTTCGTGAAATTGATGCAGTATTTGAAAAGTTACACCATTTGACATATAACAATGACGTCCCTCTATAAACCCATCACACTAATTCTGGAATTTTATCACATGTCAAATGGTCTAACTTTTTCAAATATTCAATAGAATGTTAGGACATGACTTGGAAATGGCCTGTACAAAATGTCAAGGAAATCGGTTCAGAGTTAACGGACAAATTGAAATTAACGTTGATACACTGGTCTCAATCTTAACACGACGAGGCCGCCATTAACGTGATCGCCTAGTCACATCCTTCTCACAGATTATATAAATCACCCAAGTGCGATTAAAATAGACGAAAATACTCCTAATGGGAGTAAATACACAATAATTCTGTTGTGGAGTAAGATAGCTCTAGTTTGGCTGTGTGTGCCCCAAATGAGAGTTCCGATCCTGTTTATTTTGATGGAGTGTCGTTTTGTAATCAGGGAATTGTAGGTAAAATATACCAGTGGTGTTTAACGCTTGTACCGCCAAATTATTCAGTTTGCATTTTCACCCACTTGAAGCTGTGTCTCGCTGACGCGATCCACAACTTCAAGTGAGTGAAAATTATTCAGATTTGACAAAATGGAGGTCAACTCTTTTTCAAATCCTGCTGGTTGATGTCACATTTTCTCTTCAACATATTTGAAATGTGGTACTTAATGTGCTAATAGAAAATGAAAACCCGAATATATGCAGCACCGGCTGTTAAAGTGTTAACGCTTGTACTGCTGAGTTGTTAGTAGATGTCTCGTGTTTGTTGGGATGTCTTGACTCTGTGTCACTGATCAACGTTGTGGCTCACTTTGAACACATGCAAATAATTTTCATTCATTTTAAGTTGTGGGCCGCGAAAGCGAGACACACCAACATTAATGGCTGAAATAAAACTTTAAATCTTAAAATAAGTTACACATTAAATAAGTCAAACAGGTTCATGAAAATGATCAGATAAAGGGTTAAACCTAACAACGCTGAAATCTGTTTGTATAAACTATGAAGATCAAAGGGTTATTCTCAATTTGGAATCATCATAAATGTCTTAGTCACCCCTTTCCGCTTCATTTGAATACATATGTTGTTGGTCTACCGTCATTATAATATTTTATTTCTTTCAGCGCGGACACCGTCTTTAGACGTCAGAATCTGACGTCTACAGACGTCAGACTCTGACGTCTAAAGGCGATCCCCGCCCTGAAAGATTAAACATGTCTAATATGGTCGTAGACTAATAACATAGGTATTCAAATGAAGCCGAAAGACCCAACTTAAACTTTTAGGATGATTTCAAATTGAAAAAACCCTTTGGTTTCCATGGTTGATACAAAAATAATTCAGCGCTTTAGGAGGTAATTTCCGTTTTCAACTTTTTTATTTGTCCTCTAAAATATAAAACTGAAGGAGAAAAAGAGTTAAGTCGTGCTCAAAGGGTTAATTTGATATGTTATTATATGTTAATTAAATATGCCACTAGAAATACTTCACCCTTTCAGTGATGGGGATCGACGTCAGATTCTGACGTATGTAGACGTCAGATTCTGACGTCTAAAACGACTCCCGCGCTGAAAGGGTTAAGGCGTATGATCAAAGGAGCCGCCAGCGCCTAGAGTGTCAATGAGAGCACCTGAGTTAACACTGGTTAATTGCGGAAGCCGGGGGTACTTTTCAAAGCGACCAGGGGGTGTGTAGAAGGGGGGGGGGGTTAAAGCCGCCCGTCCCTTTTCTGAGCCTCCGCCAGAATCCAGGGTCGCCACTTTTTACCAGGGTTGTATTTCCCAGCATGCCGTCACAGCGCAGAGAATGCCGGGTAAAACAAGTAACGTGTGCAAAACGATATAAAAAATGGCGGGGGTAATTTCGGTGAGAGAGATTTTGCTGCTGACGCGCGGAAACAAAGGCTCGCCGGGAAAGCTGTGATTTTTGCCACGGTTTTTACGGTGTTTGAGCGAGGCCTTTACAAAAGGAAATTAAACTTTGACATGGCGGAGATCACTCTGTAAAACGTCTACAGGTAGCGAAGATTGTCCTGAGACACCCCCCCCCCCCCAACACACCATACATCCTGAGACACCACCACCCCCCACCCACCCCAAACACACCATACACACTGGAATGCCGAGTTCTGTAAACTTTAGCTCTTACAAAGCTGAAATAATTTTGTATTAACCAATTTTGTAATTTGAAATCATTATGACTGTCTTGTCTTAGTTAGCTCTTTCCGCTTCATTTGAATACCTATGTTATTATGGGTCTACGGTCATTATAATATTTTATTTCTTTCATTGGGGGGAGCGTATGAATTAGACTGTACTCTTGTTAGTGTATCCATGGTAACTGTTGTTTTTGTTGTTTTCCTGGTTGATGTATCGAGAAACAGAAAATAAAGACATTTGCTTCCAGCCGTTCTTAACCCTTGAAAAGCTAAAGAGACACAAAAAATAATTTATTTAAATTTACAACCACTTGAGGTTGTGCCTCGCTACAGCGATCCACAACCTCAAGTTGAAAATTACCCATATTTGTTCAATTTTAGACCAAACATGTTCAAATCTTGATGTTTAAACAGTCATTTCATTCTCAATAACAGTAGTTTAGTTGGCTATAATAAAGCGGAATAAAAACGACTATTGTCGTCATTAGCAGACACAGAGTTAGCACAGTGTCCGAAATTGATAAAATAGTTTGTGTAGATGCTGGTTATTCAAATATGTACTTGGGAGCTGCCTATTTTTTATAAATATAAATAGTTCTCGTGATTTAGAAGTGAATGTTGCGTCAGCAATTCCAGTTTAATTGCATTAAAAAATAAATAAAAACATTTCAGCTTCACAAGGGTTAACCCTTAGAGCGCGGGGATCGACTTTAGACGTCAGAATCTGACGTCTGTAGACGCCAGACTAAAGTCGATCCCGTGCACACTGAGAGAATAAAAATATTTTTAATGGCCATAGACGCATAACACAGGTATTCAAAGGACTCAGAAAGACCTAACTAGAACATTTATGATGATTTCAAATGTGGTCTCTATGATTTCTACAAAATTATTTCAGCGTTGTAAAGGTTAATTGCATGAAAAATAAAATAAAGACATTTCAGCAGCACAAGTGCAACCCCCCCCCAATATCGGTGAAAAAATGTGACTGTAAAATGTTAAGTCAGGTTGTGTGACATACAAAGAGTGTGAGTTTATGTGAGATATGAAAAAAAAGATGTTTCGTAAAGTTCAGATATTCTGGTGCTGAAGTTAATCTAAATTAACATGTTTGCAAATTCAGAATCTCTTATTTTATTCGTGTTGCAAGATGTTTCATCTGGAAAGCTGGAAATCCTGTTCAGTGACAGAAAACAGTTATATAGTTTATACTATCTCTATAAGTTTGTTATTTATTTATTAATCATATAAGCTATTTTACTCCAACAACACAACGAAATATACCGATAAAAAATAAAATTCGAACCCCAATGAGAGAAAAGAAATGTTGTCTATGCTATTTGTACTTTCTAACCCTATCAGACCGTCTTTATACGTCAGAATATGACGTCTGTAGGCGGCTGATTGTGACGTATAAAGAAGATCCCCGCAATGAAAGAATTAACATATTTATAATGGTCGCAGACCCATAACATAGGTATTCCAATGAACCGGAGAGAACTAACTACTATATTTATGATGATTTAAAATTGAAAAAAACCCTTTAGTCTCTATGGTTTCAACAAAAATACTTCAGCATTGTAAGGGATGATTGAGGCCTGTTCTAATGACTGAGTATATTGTGCTGTTTAACCCTTTAGACCCCATGATGGATTAAAGCATCATTTTACATCCCTGAAAACAAACTTAATTTTCCAACAACTAGGGGTTTTAGAACCAAAATTTCCATGAAACTGCTTTATCAATACGTGGTAATTTTCTTTAAATTTCAAACCACGTCATGTCATCTTCATCCACTACAAGTCGAGAATTGCGGCAGCAATTCGCGGCTTGTAGTGGATGAAGATGACTATGGTAAATCAGGCTTGAAAGGGTTAATAAAGCGTAGGCGTGTACATAACATTGAAAAATAGTTCTTTCCATGGGGTTAGAAAATGACTAATATCGTGGTTCAATCGTGAAGGATGGATTTATTTTTATCCAGCAAAAGTTCCCGGTTCCATTTGAATATAGGCCTAATGCATCTAACTACACAACTAATAATTCATTATAATTATATTTCTCTCTTGTAGCTGAGTTACCATTAATATTATTGTCTCGTTTTACTTTTACTCACTGCACCACTCACCCACTAAATTATATTGTTTGTATTACTTATGTAATAATCTTTATTTTCAATGTACACTGTTTATATGTCTGTATATATGTGCAAATATAGGGTGAGCAACTAGTGGCCATATGGCTGTTTGCAATCCTGTTTAAATAAATTAAGTTTAAACAAAAAAAACTACAGAACTCTACCTGTTAGATTAGGCCTACTATCATATTAATATGTCACATGAGGCTACCTTATATAATATAATATTTACTATGTTTAGGGTTTGGGATTTTGACACCTGGTAGATTTAGAAGTAGGCTTAATATCAGAAATACATCTGACATGTAGCTAAACTATTTACTATGTTTGGGCGTTTGCATATCGTATTTAGTATTTCAACAAAAGGAAATGTGGTCTGATTTTAGAACCTATGGTTTTAGACTATGATTGGTGATTCACCTCTGATTGTTAGGAGAATATGAAAGTGATCTTTCCAAGAGATACATAATTATTATTTCATCCAAGGTGGACGAAATGGAAAGTTATAGGCAGTTTTACAAATTAGACAGGTAAAGGTCTCTCACTCACTCACTCACTCACTCACTCACTCACTCACTCACTCACTCACTCACTCACTCACTCACTGAGTGAGTGAGTGAGTGAGTGAGTGAGTGAGTGAGTGAGTGAGTGAGTGAGTGAGCGAGCGAGCGAGCGAGTGAGTAAGTGCGTGAGTGAGTGAGTGAGTGAGTGAGTGAGTGAGTGAGTGAGTGAGTGAGTGAGTGAGTGAGTGAGTGAGTGAGTGAGTGAGTGAGTGAGTGAGTGAGTGAGTGAGTGAGTGAGTGAGTGAGTGAGTGAGTGAGTGAGTGAGTGAGTGAGTGAGTGAGTGAGTGAGTGAGTGAGTGAGTTTCTCTTATCTATTATAATCTTATGAATATACGATTTATTCTATTGTCGCAAAGCGGCTTCTAGTATTTAACATATTGCGAATTGGATTGTTCTTGTGAAGTCTCTGGGGTTTTTCTCTATAAAAATTATTAATAATGGCTATGAATTTAAATGTATTTTCATGCAAAAAATATATTTTGATGGCAAATTTGAAAAACCTGTTGAATTCAGGATTTGTGTTTCCTGGGTACGGATTAATATAAATAGGACTTGAATATATAAGATTTTACACAAGGGATTCACGACAACTAAACCAATGTAAAAAGATAATTTAAAATCTTGCGTTATAAATGGTCGCCTTTATGTATGACAGCTTTACCATTTGTCCTGTCGTTTGTGCCATAATTCAGTAGTAACACAGCAAATGTGAGTCATATTTATCAAAGCAAATAGACAATTTTAAGCTGAAAATCTCAGGGATTTTATTACAAACTAATTAGCATTATGTCATCAATTAGAAGCAATTAGGTTCATAGAATACACTGAATAGAGTGCCTTTTCTATTGGCTGCCTTGATACCAATGAGGTTTAGTGTACCATTGTAAAAATATGAACCCTTTCCTCGCTAAATTATAATCTGATGTAATTTTTTACCCGCTTGAAGATGTATCTCGCTACCGCGACCTACAACTTCAAGTGGTTAAGCTTACATGTACTCATATTTATGTAATCTGAGCCCAAACAGTTGCAAATCTCTATGTTTAAACACTCATTTCATTCCCAATAACGGAACCATGCTAAAAAAATTTAAAAAAAAGACTATAATCGCGCCTAGTGGTAAAAGGGTCGAGTGGATTTAGCAATGACAAATGATACGATTAACCCTTGAATTAACTCTATGCCTAGAAATGTGGCCTAATTTAGATTGACACTTTCAGTGCCGAGACCGACTTTAGACCTCATCTGACGTTCATAGACGTCAGATTCTAACGTCTAAAGTCGATCTCCGCACTGAATGAGTAAATCTATATAATATAATATAGGTATTCAAATGAAGCGGAAAAAGATAACTAAGAAATTTATAATGATTTCAAATTAAAAACCCCTCCATAGTTTATGCAGACATATTCCAGCGTTGTAAGGGTAAATGTCAAGACACACGAGACATTCAGACAATGTCGTGTCATTCTGGGAAAATCAATAGCATTGACTTCCAATATTTGTATCTAATACAATGAAGTATGGGGAGGGGGTCTAACATTGTTTTACAATGAAGTATGGGGGAGGGGTTTTTATATAACATTATTTTCACCGAGTAACCTTTCAAAAGGTTTTCCGGTGACGTCACTGCGTTTCACAGAGTTGTTTCTCCACATTGGATGTCCTGAGTGAACAACATATCGTGATTATTGCCGATTCAGTTTTCGCAAAAGTAACATTTACCAACAATCTCACAGAAATTAGCGGAGTTTTGCTTTCTCCGTGATAGAAACTCATTAGATAACCACGTTAACCGTTTTCATGCTGCGTCAGTACATATACAGTTTAACCTTTAACTCTCACAGCGCGGGGATCGACTTTAGTCTTCGGACTCTGACGTCTGTAGACGTCAGATTCTGACGACTAAAGTCGATCCCCGCACTATAAGAGTGAACATATTTGTATTGGCCAGACCCATAACATAGGTATTCAAACGAATCAGAAAGAGCTAACTGAGACAGCTATGATGATTTCAAATTAATAAAAATCCTTTGGTTGCGATGTTTTTTACAAATTATTTCAGCGCTTTAAGGGTTGAAGCGCTGAAATATTTGTATATAAGCAAAGAGCCCAATTTGAAATCATCATAAAAATGATTTAGTTAGCTCTTCCGGCTTAATTTGAATATCTATGTTATGGGTCCACGGCTATTGTAAATGTTTAATTCTTTTAGTGTTGGGATCGACGTCTGTAGACGTCAGATTCTGACGTCTACAGACGATCTCCAAACTGGAAGGTTAACCCTTGTCACGCTGGGCCAGTATATACACAGTTTCATACTATTTTGAAATGATACAAAATCACTCTGAGATCAAGAAAATGGTTTGTTGTAGCTGCCTAGTTATTAAAACAAGATATATATTTTTCATATGTTGCCCCCTGGATATAAAAAGGTGTATCTGCCACTTTGCAAAGTGGCAGACCCACCCTTTCATATCCAATATATATAAAAATAGTCATATTAAGGAGACTATTATATATATTTTTAAATCTTATTCGTCATTTGAAAAAAAAAGATAGTCACCAAGTAATAATGAAGCAGGACAAGCATTGTCAATTTAATTCTTACTATGAACAGTTGAGGATATTATATTGATGATTCAAGAATCTCGCGAAAATTATTGTTATAAAAGCGCTACCGCGCTAAATTTAAACATCTAAAAATCACCAGATCTCCCCTTCTGTTCGTAAACCAGTTTAGCCTATATGTGCACAAAGGTGGCCTAAAACCCCATTAATTAATTTCATTTCATTTCTGTTCATATTTATGTCAACTAGGCCAGAAAACCACAATATATTACTGTTGTTTATGAAAGATACATTTTCTTTTATTTCAGAAACATGGAATAAAAACACCAATATTTATTTATTTGACCATCATTCACTGCTTGCTATTTTTTTGGATTTTTTATTTCACCCCGAATATAAATAACAGCTGAATGACGGATTTCATTGCCTGATCTTATCATGAGACAGGCTGAACCACTCTGTCACTAGTCGGGGGTAGAATACCATACTTGGTCCATGATGTATACTAATGCTCAAGAGCTCGTCAAATTAGATATATATTTTAATTTGTATCTATTTTCACAATGAATATGGTGAATACCCAGCAAGTGCGAGTCACTGATCCAATGTTGTTTTAATGCTGGCCCACCGTCTTCGACGGCTGCCCAACATCCAAAAACCATTGTATTGGGTCTATTATATATCGCGCACGCTGGGTTATGGAGTCCGTGTATGGGAAGCTGAACGGTGTCAAGTTACCCAACCGCCACTCACGGGCCGTGACTAAATGGAAATTATTGACAATATTTAAATATCCTATTTGGGTGAAATTAATAATGTTTGACGGAAAATGCCACATATAGACTGATTGTTCAGCATATAATTATATTTGCGTACAGCAGACTTTTAAATGTAATAAGATATGTATCGCACGTGTACAAGTCCAGTATTCAAACGTAATTCTTTAGGTTGAAATGTATCACAATTTTTTATTATTATTGAGATTTCAACTCGTATAATATCCGTTTTGTATCAATGAGAAATGGCTATTTTTAGATGCAATTCTATCGAAATATTTCGCCCCTTGGATATGGAGTGGCAGATACACCCTTTCATATCCAAAGAGGCTATATTTTGTTGTGATTGAGTTATATTGTAGACACTGACTAATGTAAATCTCTCACAGATAATAAATACACAGTAGACATTGACTAATCTTACACAGCACTTTATTAGATGGGCGATACCTACAGACAGAGACAAATTAAAAAAACCCAGATACAATCGAATTAAAAAAAACATACAATGATATTCAATCTAACCCTTTCAACCCTGAATTAACATTATCATCTTCATTGGTTTAAACATAATTTATTTCACAAAAGGATTACAAACAGCGATTGCCACAAGTTGCTCTCCTTGACATAGTAGGTAGCACAACATATATAACAGAGTCAAACATGGAACAATATGCATGAAAAAAGATTATTCAATAAGATGATAAAATATTCATCTTCATTCACTACAAGCGAATTGTTGTCGCACTTCTCCACTTGAAGTGGGTGAAGATGACTTGAAGTGGGTGGCTAATGAAAAAATATATCGTAATTATTAAGTTTGATGACACTTTTCGTTCTAAACCCCCTAGGTGTAGGAAATAAAATCGTTCTTCAGAGATGCGAAATCATGCTTTCAACGCGGGAACTGACCTTAAACGTCAGAATCTGACGTCCATAGACGTAAATAAATACAAAATGTAACCCTCTATAAACCCATTAGCTTCGTCTCAGAATTTTATTACATGTCAAATGGTCTAACTTCTAAAATACTTGTCACAACTTCGCAAAATCACGACACCAATGGGAAATAAGGTGTGTAAAATTTCATGAAAATTGATAGAGAATAGACTGAGAAATCCGCGAAATTCATTCCCCCTGGTTGATGAATTGAATGTGAATCTGACTTTTGGCACACGGCGTTGTTGCAACAACGTCGTGTGCCTATTGGGTTCCCTGGCGATCCAAGAGTTGCGTGAGATCGATAATTTATCGTTTTCAGTATCAGTTGGTTTGTCACGCTGATTGATTGCTGATCACCAGATCAATCAATCAAAGTTTACAAATGACAAACGAGACAAATAAAAAAACGTCATTTGTTCCGTGCTGGTTAGATTTCTATTTGATACGAGTAATAAGCGTGTGTGTAATATCCCCCGGGTATTTGTCGGCTCAAATTATACGTGCTGTCCTAGTGATTAGAGGGTGGGAGTCACATAATTTACATACATTTACATAATTAGCAGCTCTACCAGCTGTTATTAGTAGCTTATGCTGTACCTTATATACAGTTTATAGTGTTATTGACAGTGTTGACTGTTATCAGGTTATATATGTTACAGCGTATACGGTACTTTATATACGCACGCTTATATATAATACCTTTCACTGATCCCCCAGTGTCTCTCCAGCCACTGATGATGACTGAAATGCTACCTATACACGCTGATACAGTACCTATGCACGCTTTATATATGGTAGCTATACCCGCTTATAATGTTATTGCTATTGGAGTGAGCTGTTATATATATATTCACTGTGTTAATTTGTTTGAAAGTGGGCCTATCCCATCTCTTACGGCATATAAGTGTATTTCAAACAGTACAGTACAGTACAGTACAGTACAGTACAGTACAGCACAGCACAGCACAGCACAGCACAGCACAGCACAGCACAGCACAGCACAGCACAGCACAGCACAGCACAGCACAGCACAGCACAGCACAGCACAGCACAGCACAGCACAGCACAGCACAGCACAGCACAGCACAGCACAGTACAGTACAGTACAGTACAGTACAGTACAGTACAGTACAGTACAGTACAGTACAGTACAGTACAGTACAGTACAGTACAGTACAGTACAGTACAGTACAGTACAGTACAGTACAGTACAGTACAGTACAGTACAGTACAGTACAGTACAGTACAGTACAGTACAGTACAGTACAGTACAGTACAGTACAGTACAGTACAGTACAGTACAGTACAGTACAGTAAAGCGCAGCACAGTACAGCACAGTACAGTACAGTACAGTACAGTACAGTACAGTACAGTACAGTACAGTAAAGCGCAGCACAGTACAGTACAGTACAGTACAGTACAGTACAGTACAGTACAGTAAAGCGCAGTACAGTACAGTACAGTACAGTACAGTACAGTACAGTACAGTACAGTACAGTACAGTACAGTACAGTACAGTACAGTACAGTACAGTACAGTACAGTACAGTACAGTACAGTACAGTACAGTACAGTACAGTACAGTACAGTACAGTACAGTACAGTACAGTACAGTACAGTACAGTACAGTACAGTACAGTACAGTACAGTACAGTACAGTACAGTACAGTACAGTACAGTACAGTACAGTACAGTACAGTACAGTACAGTACAGTACAGTACAGTACAGTACAGCGATCGACTTTAGACCGTCCATAGACGACATATTCTGACGTCTAAAGTCGGCCTTCTCACTAAAAGGGTTAAAAATGACAAATTGCACAAAATGAATACACGTCTAATATAAAACACTATTAAGAATTTAACAGCCTATTGTCACACCGGACGACCAGAAAAATAGAAATCATCCTGGAATCAACTTAACGCGTTCAGGGATGAAGTTTAGCACTTTATTATTTTTTGAAGATGGAGATACCACTCAATTGCCAATGTCAGAAGAGGAGGAGGATAGCTTCAAACCCAGGAGAAAACAGCCAAACAACAAGGCATGAGGGAATTATCGGGTTTTGGTATCAGTTTGTCTGTCTGGCTGGCTGACTGATTGATTGATAGATCAATCATAATGTGGGATTCAATTAAAAAAGAGAGACAAATAGAACAAACATTCTGATTGCTAGGAGTCCGTTTGTATGAATAATAACCCTTTGGCCGCTGGGATCCAGCTGATGTTGTATGAATGTGAACCCTTATGGAACCATATTAGAAGCTGTGTCTTGTTCTCGCAATCCACAACTTCAAATGGGTGAACATTATTTGAATTTGTTATGTTACAGTGCAAAATTGCCGTGCCTAGCAATGAAAGGTTTAAAATAATTTATATTAGAAGCTGTTAGACCACAACCTATATCTTTAGTCATTGTTGGCACAAATGAAATTAATGGGGTTTTAGGCCACCTTGGTGTACATGTAGGCTAAACTGGGCCAGGAGAACCTTCTGAGATTGTGAGATGAATAAGATGACACTGTCCTCCAGACACAGAATTTAAAATTAGAGCCCTGGCGGTCTGAGGCTGGGCACACTACCTCTCGGTCACGGAGGCTCGCCACAATACTGAATATTTACAAGTGAGCGGGGAAGATTAATTTTGTTTCTTTGAAAGGCCATAGTGGGGTTCGAATCCGCGATCTCTGACTTTCCAAACAGGCAGCTTTAACCACTGCACCAGAACCCATGTGCAGTGGTTAAAGCTGCCTGTTTGGAAAGTCAGAGATCGCGGATTCGAATCCCATGGTTGTCAACCTTTACCAGGTGCTATAGCCGAGACCTTAAACCGCTAAAAGTGACTATATTTGTTTAATCAGCTTCATTGGCCGTTTAAATCGTGTGTTTGAACATCAAGGAATCTGACGTCTATAGACGTCAGATTCTGACGTATTAAGTCAATCTTCGCACTGACAGAATTAATATATTCATAATGGTATTCAAATAAAGCAGTCCTCCAGACACAGAATTTAAAATTAGAGCCCTGGCGTTCTGAGGCTGGGCACACTACCTCTCGGTCACGGAGGCTCGCCACAATACTGAATATTTACGAGTGAGCGGGGAAGATTAATTTTGTTTCTTTGAAAGGCTATAGTGGGGTTCGAATCCGCGATCTCTGACTTTCCAAACAGGCAGCTTTAACCACTGCACCAGAACCCATGTGCAGTGGTTAAAGCTGCCTGTTTGGAAAGTCAGAGATCGCGGATTCGAATCCCATGGTTGTCAACCTTTACCAGGTGCTATAGCCGAGACCTTAAACCGCTAAAAGTGACTATATTTGTTTAATCAGCTTCATTGGCCGTTTAAATCGTGTGTTTGAACATCAAGGAATCTGACGTCTATAGACGTCAGATTCTGACGTATTAAGTCAATCTTCGCACTGACAGAATTAATATATTCATAATGGTATTCAAATAAAGCAGAAAGAACTAACTAAGATATTTATTTTAAATTGAAAAAAACCCCTTTGTATAAACATTTTTCAGATGAGATGGTACGTGTACATGCCTTGTATAGTATATGAATCCACCACCAGATGTCACTCAAAGACGATGACTTAACGCTGTGTAAACCCTAGTAACAGACGTCACAGCGATACCCATCGTATGACAGAATAGTACACCGGAATACGACAATTGTCCAGAAAGACAGACTTTACTAAAATAATATGACGATACACAAGGCTTTACTTGCATAATTAAATGTTAAATGGCATTGCAATAATAAAACCCAGGATATTTTAATAACATAAATCATTCTTGAAATAAAATTAAAAGATATTGCTAAGATATGAAGATAAGGGTCTATCATTCTGTTCACTGCACCAAAGCCAGAGATAAAATAGCTACTATGTATAATGCACAAATGATATGGTAGCAAAAAAGACACTGGAAAGTGTAGAAACCTGAAGATATAGACAAATGCATATTTATGTTTCTGGAGTATGTAGTAAAACAATGTTGAAAAGTATGTGGTAGTCTAACCTTGACAGTGCGGGTATCGAATTTAGACGTCAGAATCTGACGTCTGTAGACGTCAGATTCTGACGACTAAAGTCGGATCTCCACGCTGAAAGAATTGAAATATTTATAATGGCCGTAGACTCATAACATAGGTATTCAAGTGAAGCGGAAAAAAGCTGACTAAGACAATTATGATGATTTCAAATTAAAAAAACCATTTGGTGCCCATGGTTAATATAAAAATATAATTCATCACTTTTAGGGTTAAAAATCAAACATAGACTACATGTACAATAAATAAAATAAATAAATGGAGCGTTATAGACAAAGTAAAGAAAACATATCAACATAACATTAGACATTTAAAGCCGCCATTAGTCGTTTGATATTTACTCTTACAACGCGTTGATCGACTTTAGACGTCAGAATGTGACGTCTACAGACGTCAGATTCTGACGTCTAAAGTCGATCTCTGCATTGTAAGGGCTAAAGCTTCTATTTGTATTTAATATATTAGTCTGGGGTGTTTTTTAGTTGGCGCCGGTGGAAATATCCTCAGAAATAGGTATTTTTGTCGATGTAGTGACATACATATATGCGGAAAAACGACAAAAACCTATCATTATTTGCACATGAATTGATACAGTATAAATTAATAAGCTTTCGCGTAGCTTTAAAATAACACATTCACCACTATGCCGCATGTAATATATGAAGCCTGACATAATTGAATAGGAGTCAAATGTACGTGCCTGTTTATTTGTCATTATGAATGAGTACGAGCATTATATGTATTTATTTGAAGGTTGTAACAAATACTCAGGCTTAATAAATAAAATAACGCCATTGATAGTATCACGACAGATCAGCCGCTAGATTTACAATATTTTTATTTGAAACGTGGAATTGCACTATTTAAAAAAGTATATGTTTAGCAGTGTTTAACACTTTCACTGCAGGGACCGTCTTTAGACGTCAGAATCTGATCCCGACGTATGAAGATATTTATTATGGTCGTAGAACCAAAACATAGGTATTCAAATTAATCGGAAACAGCTAAACAAGACATTTATGGTGATTTCAAATTGAAAAAAAAACACTTTTTTGGTTTGCATAAAAATATTTCAGCGCTTTAACCCTTTAGCCCCCCATGATGCATCAAAGCATCATTTTACATACCTGAAAACAGGCTTAATTTTGCTAAAACCAAGGGGTTTTAATAGAAAATATCCATGAAATGTTTACCAATACATGGCAATTTTCTTAAATTTTTCACCCACTTCAGCTCATATTCATCCACTACAAGTCGAGAATTGCGACAGCAATTCGCGGCTTGTAGTGGATCAAGATGACAATGGTAAATTCAGGCCTCAAAGGGTTAAGAACTAACGTACTCTTGAAATGATGCTGTATATGACTACATGCTTCGCCTATTGCAGTTTTAACCCTTTCAAATCTAGGAATTACTTTCAATTTCCTCAACAAATTACCTGACTTTATAAAATACAATACATAGGTCATCAACCCTTACAGCGCGGGGATCGACTTTAGACGTCAGAATCTGACGTCTGTAGACGTCAGATTCTGACGACTAAAGTCGATCCCCGCGCTGTAAGAGTAAAATATTTCTAATGGCCGTAGACCCATAACATAGGTAACCTAATGAATCGGAAAGAGCTAACTAAGACATTTATGGTGATTTCAAATTGAAAGAAGCACATTTGGTATCCACGATTTTTACAAAAATGGTCAGCGCTCAAAGGGTTTAATAGACGTAGATCCATCAAAAGTTAATCCACGCACATTTATGATGATTTCAAATTGAACAAACCCTTTGTTCTCCATGGTTTATAGAATAATTGAATGGGTCAGACAAAACCAAGGCTAAATCATTTTTCAGTTTTTCAGATATTTGATTTTGGGGTACCATAGGACAAAAATGATTAACTTAGCATTAATTTGTCCAGACCAAAATGGCCGCTTTGTCATCAAAATTGATTATTTTCATGAGATGTTGTGGTAGACACATGGCACACTGATTTTTTTGTATTATGGTACCCCACATTAAAATTTCTGAAAAATTGACTTAGACTTGGTTTTGTTCTGATCCCTTCAATTATTTCAGCGCTTTAGGGGTTGAATGAAAGCGCAGAATGTCCTTAAAATAATATTTGTAATATATCATATTCTGTGTAACAGCGTCAGGTGTTTTCTGGAACCTGACATGTTAGGATTTAACCCTTATACTGCTAAGGTAATTTATTTAAATTTTCACCCACTTGAAGTTGTGTCTCGCTAGCGCGACCCACAACTTCAAGTGGGTAAAAATTATGCATATTTGTTTAATTTGAGATCAAACGTTTGCAAATATTGATGTTTAAACACACATTTCGTTCACAATGAGAGTGATTGGATCAACAAATACAATAAGTTAAAAACGAGAATAGTCGTGATTAGTAGGATAAGGGTTAACCCTTTAACCGCCGGTAGCGCATATCTTCGGGTTTTTATTTTTTATCAGCACATTAAGTAGCACCTTTTAAACATGTCAAAGATAAAATGTGACATCAATCAGAAATATTTAAAAACAGTTGGCCTCCATTTTGTCAAATCTGAGACACAGCTTCAAGTGAGTGAAAATTCAAATTGAATAATTGAAATATTTTTGTATAAACCATGGAGAACAAAGGGATTTATTCAATGTCATTATTATAAATGTCTTAGTTACATCTTTCTATTTGAATGGTTAGTGCCCTTGAAAAACGAGGTAGCTGCCTCTCAGCATTCAGAATGTCACCTATAACATATGTAATGATTTAATATGTAAAAATACATATAAATTAAAAATTGTTTCAAGTCTTAAGTTTCACGTTTTAGTTGTTTTAAAATGTAAATATGTTTTTTTTAGTTTACATCAGACTGTATATAATTGCATGGTGTTTTATGACATGACTGGTAGTAAGTTTTTATTTGTATGTCCAATCCAGTTTACTTTATACGGATGATACATAACATATCAAACGACATTATATACTAAAACAAGCACAGGTTAAATAAAATATGCATCAGAACTATTTAAAATAACTTACAGTTGAACAGCATTGGCATGATATTTTTAAGTTTCCCGCACCAAAACCAGAGATATACATAGCCTAGTAGTGACTGGTCACTCAATGTGAGTTATAAGAGACTGTATTAAAATATATCGAAATAAAAAAGATATATGCATAACGTGTGAATAAATAACGTGAAACTGATTATGATGATAATTTTGATAATCATGATATGAATGTATCAATGATATAGATGATTATAATATACAGTTCAAACTTGTCAGCTCGTACAGTTTATCATCAATCTCAATAATATTTAATATTGTAAAATGGATTGGTAGTTAACCAGCCAACCCGAGGCATCGATCCAATGCCTGTCCAATGCTGGTCCACCATCTGCGACGATTCCACAACATCAAACCACCATCAGACGAATGTGTTAACACCCCGTTGAACACAAGGGGCCGACACAACCACTATCACTGAGTATATATATATATGTATCTTTACAATTTTAAAACCTCGATGTAATATTTTATTAAATATAATTGTGTGAAGTCAAGCAGCCTAATAACTATATTTTGCTGACATAAATGAATAAATGATATAAAATTGATTTTGTGCTACATAACTCCAAGCTTATCACAACAAATTAAAAACTTAAAAACACAATTCTTTCAGTCACTAAATCCTGGTATTGCAAATGTAATTTAAGTTTGTATTGGCTGTCAAATACCCCCCCCCCCCCCAACGCAGAGCATACAGGATTAGATTTTTATGGATTTCTGTTTTTTATCTGATTTCTTCCCATGACAGAATTAATAAAGCTGCGAAGATCTGTAGTTTGAAATAAACAAATATGAAAATAAATCAATCTAATTACTGATGAGGTGAATTGCTACGCGCTGAAATTTAACCCCTCATCCGCTGAATTATCTATTTTTAATTTTTACCCACTTGAAGTTGTGACTTCAAGTGGGTGAGAAGTATCTATTTTGTTTAATTTGAGAACAAGCATTTACAAATTTTGATGTTCAAACACACATTTCATTCACAGTAACAGTGAAATTGGCTAATTAATAAACAAACGACTATACACGTGCTTAATGCTTAGTTCTTGAAGCGCTGAAGATTTTTGTACAAACCATGGAGACTAAAGGGTTTATTTCAATTTGAAATCATCATAAATGTCCTAGTTAGCTTTTTCCGCTTCATTTGAATACCTATGTTATGGGTCTATGTCCATTAGTAATATGTTTCCTCATACAGTGCGGGGATCGACTTTAGTCGTCAGAATCTGACGTCCACAGACGCCAGAATCTGACGACTGTAGTTGATCCCCGCACTGTAAGGCTTAAAGGGTTACAATGTAGCATGAAGTACTCGCGCAAGAAACGTAAATTAAAAAAAATGAAAAAAATAAAATAGAAGAGATTTAATTTAATTCCCAGCTCCTGTATGTAAGCTATTGTAAAGTTGAATATGTGGTGAAAGTCATTGCCATAAGAAACATGAATAAAGGAGAACAAATCAGCGTTTTTATTGAGAGATGAAGCGAGCATTGCGTTTCTTCACTTCTCAGAAATTCTACGTTCAGGACTCGCTGAACGGAGCAATTTCAATAGAATTATTTATCACACAAAAAGTTCAAACCTTTTAATTACACCCTTCACATGCTAGGCATACAAGATGTAGGTGAATAAATATTACGTGGAATTATTGTATTCCTGGTCTCTAGTAATGAAGTTCCATTTTGATTGTAGAAATATATTAGAATGGCTAAAAGAAATTTTATGTTATTTGTATATGTTATCAAACTGTTAATAATATTGTATCTTGTACACTGAATAAGCTGAATTGAATAGAATTGAAGAACAAAGGGGTAATGTGGGTTTTTTATAATTATCTTCGTATTGAGTTGAAATACAATGCTCTAAATAATAACAATAGAGGGAGGATCAATTAACGTCAATATGCAGCAGAAAGTGACATTTTCAAATGTCACGTGCTTAACCCTTTCAGCGCGGGGGCCGTCTTTAGACGTCAGAATCTGACGTCTAGACGTCAGATTCTGACTCTACATCCATAACATAGGTATTCAAATGAAGCAGTAAGTCAGTAAGACAGTAGTTTATTCATAAGATCTAAAGCGGAAAGAGCTAACTAAGACATTCATGATGATTTCAAAGTGAAAGGACCCTTTGGTCTCCATGGGTTATACATACATATTTCACCATTGCAAGGGTTAAATCTTGAAGCCTGCTTTTCGCTGGGACTTAAATTTCACAGATGTCATCCGTTCTCAGTAGCGGTAGCGAGACACAACATCAAGTCCTCCAGCGTTTAGAGATATTGTATAATGTAAAATTACTGCTTGATTTTAGTTTTTTCAGAATAATGGAGGGATATGGTGATTATTTTATCATTCAGCAGAAAATTATGGGTTGGAATATTATCTTCCCCCTGTGATTGGTTGTTTACGTCATGTGATATACTATGTCACCTTCATTGGTCAGAAATAAAATACTGTACTTTTTCATAATTAAAAAAGAAAGAGTTATCATCTAATGTACATCGTCTTAGCGAATTAAAAAAACTTTAAAATCCTGGCATTTAACCTTTCAGGGACATTAATTAATTGAGGCAATTTTATCGACCTTCAAAATTTACATCTAAGTTAGTTTTTCTCCTCAATTGTTTAGTAGACATTATGATTTTTTAAAAGATGTTAGTTTTTATTGTAGGTCACAGACTGTCGTTACATACATTCTGTCCAGTGTTTTATCATGGCAGCTTAACCCTTTTACCGCCGGTCCCGAATATACTAGGGTTTTTTTTATTAGCACATTAAGTACCACATTTTAAACATTTTTAAGATAAAAAGTGACATCAGTCAGCAAGATTTTAAAAAAGTTGACCCCCCATTTCGTCAAATCTAAATAATTTTTACCCACTTGAAGTTGTGGATCGCGTCAACGTTTTTTTTTAAATATCAGTGTTAACGACCCCTTAATACCGTAATATTTTTGAAACTATACACCTTCAGATATGAATCATCCCTGCTGCAATCCCCATCTAAAGCTAAATTTATAGTAGAGCAGATTTAAAAAAACGATCAAGAAAAATGTGTTTTTATTATCGTCTTCTAAAAGCAATGACATTCATTCATTCATTCATTCATTCATTCATTCATTCATTCATTCATTCATTCATTCATTCATTCATTCATTCATTTATTCATTTATTCATTCATTCATTCATTCATTCATTCATTCATTCATTCATTCATTCATTCATTCATTCATTCATTCATTCATTCATTCATTCATTCAATTATTCATCTATTCATTCATTCATTTCTTTATTCCTCAATTCCTCTATTCATTTATTCATTTATTTATTTCTCGATTCATTTTTTCATTCCTCCATTTATTCATTCATTCATTCTTTCATTCACAGCCTGGATGCTGCTCTAACACCTGGACAAGCGCTACATCTGCCTGACTGGATCTGCGATAAAACACAAAATAAACCCCTCCCTAATTAGTCTTTGTTCCCATGGTAATGTATGCGCCTCTTCATAGTTTTATATCGGTAAAGAAACAAACACTGACCTTTTGGGGGCTAGAGTTCTTATATGCAGGCAATGACATTCCGGGGCTTGCAATGTCCCATAATATGATTTTGAAGGTGATACTTGGTTAAAAGAGCTAAAAAAAATTATTTTATTTTTCATCCCCTTTGAAATGTGTCTCGCTACCGCGATTCACAACTTCAAGTGGGTGATAAACAGCTACATTTGTACAAATTAAATGCTTAAAAACTTCTATATGCGCTACGATCACTTCAAGGGTTAAGATTATTGATGATTTGACGCTATCCCCATTTGTGCTCAGAAAGTCTATATTGGGCTAACACTACGAACGCTGACACCACAAGTTTGTCTGGACTGTTTTTTTTCAATGTTGTAATTCCACTAACTTACAGGGATCACTAAGATGTGATAATTTTAAATAACATACTATTTTAATTGCTAGAATATTTTTTTTAAAAAGTTCACCAAAATTCACTTTAATTTCAGTTTCAATCTGTATCTATTTTATAAAGAAAACAGTACTGCTTATAGATTGATCTCGACAAATCCGAAGGCAGCGATATATCGTGAATTGTAGAATAACGGCCCTGTTATGCAAAGCCAAAAGGCTGCTTTTTGCCCCTGCGCGACAGAGTGCATCATAGACATCATAAAGATAAATATATATTTTATTGACATAAATAAAAAGTCTTTACAGATATATTTGTTATATTATGTACATGTATCTACAATATGGTTAGTTTGCATGATTTACTTAAAATAAAATTAAATGAGGCCAAGATATGAAGACAAATGTTTCTCGCACCTAAACCAGAGATAAAATAGCTACTGTGTATAATACACAAATGATATGTAGTAGCAAAAAATACACTCTGGAAAGCGTAGAATCCCAAAGATACGTACAAATGCATAATTATGTTACTGAAGTATGTAATTAAATATTATAATGACATTTTTAAAAAACAAACATAATTTCATGAATGTGCAATAAACTGATTGTATATATCCGATAGTGAAGGCTTTTGTTTGGCTCGTCTCCTTAGGCTATAGGACACGATAGGCATATTAAATGGACTTGATTAAAGACCATGCTAGATATGACGAGCGAGTAGCGACATACACCTAATAATTACTTCCACCAATCATTAAAATTAAAAGATTTTTTGCGCAAGAAAGTCATCGATATAACTCTGATTATGAAATAAAAAAGGAATTAGACCAGGAAACAAATTATATTGAACCAATGCTGGGTTGATGTTGGGCCAGACGATGGACCAACGTCAACCCAACATTGGTCTAATGTCTATTGCTCCAAGGGAGATCATACCATACTTGATCTGAAAACTATATAAGGAACAAATATCATTCACAAAACCTAGCACAAGAAAAAATAAAACAGTTCGAGGGGGATTTATTTTTTCATCATAGGTTGATAATTGCTGATCATGGTTGTCAAACATTACCAGGTAAATGAACAGTCAGCGAATTTAACATTTTATTAATTAAATATTTAGGTTTTAAAATAATAATAATAATAATATTTCGACAATAAAAAATAAAATTCTCCAACTGTTATTATACCAGGAAAATGAAGCATTGAGCGAACATTGAGCCAAAGTTGTGTGAATGTCCACCATACTGCCCTTGGAAACCAAAAGGAAGTATCCGCTTGAAGTAGGCTAAGCACATACTGACTTGGCTTTGCACGTCAGCATGATTGGTCGGAAAAATATGGATCAAATGTCATTTACAAATCCTGTTACAAGAAAATATTACAGATGTAGTCAACATTTAGCCGGCATTGGGCCAGCGTTTTGCATTGGTGACAAATGAAAAATACTGCACGTTGACTCAATGCTGTATCAATGTTAGGCCAGTGTTGTGAACGGTGGGCCAATATTGACTCAGCATTGCATAATCGTCTGGTGACATCTTTACCCATTGTTGTAATAATGTTAGCCCACCGTCTACGACGTTGGACCAACATTAGCACAACTATGGTTGATCAGCAGTTGTTTAGCCCATCTAACAAAACACGTTGTGCCAATGTTGTTTTCATGTTGGGCCATCGTCTGCGACGCTGGCCCAACATAAAAACAGCATTGGCTCAATGCCTCGTGTTTGCTGGTAGGTGCATTGTACAGGGTATATTATTAATAATAATAATACCTCGCCTTTTGCACCTTGACTCATTAGTCAGCACACTTTTTATCCTGCCTAATTAATCTCTCGGAAGGCGAGCAAAAAGGGCGGTAATTTCCACTTTCTTTAGAAATTCCTGACTTAAGGAAAAGAAATCTTGTCGTTTGACAATGCGTGGATGGCTGTTTTTAGATGAGATTTCAGGTAAAGGTGGATTTGAAATGAAAAAAAGGAGATGATATTACGTAGGATCGTAATTAAATGCCCCGTGATAAAGGGCATGCCACGACACTTGAAGCGCGATGACAAATAAATGAAATAAATGGGGTTTTAGGCCACTTTTGTGCACAAATAGGCTAAGCTGGGCCAGGAGAACCTCCTGAGGATGGTGAGATGAATAGCGGAATGACATCTGCTAATATACATTCATTTCATATATCATGTATGTATTCATATATTTGGGGATATATAATTGAGCTTTTTTTAGTTTCATCTGAGCTATTCACCATTTCCTATTAAATACGTTCACTGTTTGCTGAAAGCACAATACGTTGAACCAATGCTGTTTTAATGTTGCTCCGACGTCGTAGACGGTGGGCCAACATTAAAACAGCATAGGTTTAACGTCTTGTGTTTTCTGGGATGCTGCATAGTCTGAAAAGTGAAATTGAGGTTGAATTTCCATCGCACTAAAAATGATTTACATCAAATGAAGTTTTTAAAAAAAACAGACAAGAAAAATTAGCATTCAGATCATTTTTAGCGAATAATGGATACTAAGTGAATTCAGAAATCAAGTGGTACTTTATGCGTGACAAAGATTAAGTAAACTCAGGGAGCAGAATATATTTTTTGGATGACGAATATTAGGTAGGTTTTTGTCCGTCTCCATGACATATACTTACAAATATATAAGTACTAGTATATATTTAACCTTTTTGAGCGCGCGGATCGACTTTATACGTCAGAATCTGATGTCTATAGACGTCAGATTCTGACGTATAAAGTCGATCCCCGCCCCCCACACTGAAAGAATGATTTTTTTTTATTAATAATGGACATAGACCCATAACATAGGTATTCAAACGAAGCAGAAAGAACTAAGACATTTATGATGATTATAAACTGAAAATAACCCTTTGGTTTCTATGGTTTATATAAAATATTTGAGCGCTTCAAGGGTTAAATATATGTGAATATTTAAACATAATCATTTCGGCTCTAATAAAAATAATCTCTCGACATTTCTCTATCTGTCTTGGACTTTTAATTAGGTCTATTAAACTTGATTTTATAAAACGTTTGATTTTCAAGCGCTGTATCTGGTGACATATATAAGATAGATATGTTTCTTACATCATTTAGTTCTATATAATTGTCCTTTAATTTGACAACGCTTTCATGTATTTTTGTTTTATTTTTCACAACGAAAAAGAATTGACGAAAAGTATAGCTATTTTTTGACGCTTTGAATGCAAGAAACACAGCGAGGAGTTAAGTTTTACTCTTTAAACGCTAAGCGCGAATATAATCGTTTTAATGTATTTGTTTTATTAGCCACTGCTACTGGGAGCGAAATATCAAGATTTGCAAATGTTTGGTCTCAAATTAAACAAATTGAAGTTGTGTCCCGACAGCGGGACACAACTTTAAGTCGGTGGAAAATTGAATAGGATAATTTAGCGCTTTAAGAATTAACCCTTACAGCGCTAACATCTTATTGTTTAACCCTTTCAGGCCTGGATTTACCATTTTCATCTTCATCCACTACAAGCCGCGAATTGCTGTCGCAATTCTCGACTTGCAGTGGATGAAGATGATTTGATGTGGTTTTAAAATTAAAGAAAATTGCCATTTATTGGTAAACCAGTTTCATGGAAATTTTCGTTCTAAAACCCTTTGTTTTTGGAAAATTAAGTATGTTTTCATGGATGTAAAATGATGCCTTAATGCATCGTGAGGGTTTGACCCTTTAACCGCCGGTGCCGCATATCTTCGGGTTTTCATTTTTATTAGCACATTAAGTACCACCTTCGTGCTAAAGATAAAATGTGACATCAATCAGCAATATTTGAAAACAGTTGACCTCCATTTTGTCAAATCTGAATAATTTTCACTCACTTGAAGTTGTGGATCGCGTCAGCGAGACACAACTTCAAGTGGGTGAAAATTCAAATTGGCGGTTAATGAAGACGCTAGATGGTTTTTTCAACATGAATTTGTCATCATGAACGTCTCAATCAGCTCTTTCTGGTTCAGTTGAATACCTATGTTATGGGTCCACGGCCATTAACAATATTTTCACTCTTTCAGCGCGGGGATTGACTGTAGACGTCAGAATCTGACGTTTACAGACGTCAGATTTTGACGTCTGAAGTCGATCCCCCGCACTGTAATAGTTAATGTTGAGCCAGCGTTGAAGTGGATTTAATAATTTATCAGTTTATTCAGCTTGTTAGGACTCTAAAATTGATACACTTATTGTAAAAACTGACAGATTTCAATGGTTTCAAGTGAAGTAAACAGATATACAAAATCAGTCATTTGTCTGGTGAGATTCAATGTCTGATATTATATTATTCATATCAATCAAGAAGTATTACCATGTATTTACTTATTTATTTATTTAAACATATTTAGATTGTCATGATGATATGCAACATATATATACAATATAGATTAATTTGACAAAACAATTAAAAGCAAGCGGTTCCCCATATTTTAAAAAGGCAGTTTCGTTTTTGTTAATTTATCCGGCCGAGATTTAAATGTCATGTATGTTGGCGAATCTTGGATGTTCGTAGGCAGCGCTCGCCACTGAATATTTTTTGGATATTGTATCTTTTCGTCTTGATTTTGTCTCAGTTATTATTTTCTGACATTAGATGATACTGTTGCAAAATAGTATCATTACTTTTTTAAATTGTTCAAGATGTGTACTGTCAATAATATACAGTTGTTTTGAAAAAAATATGAACCACGCCGGCAATAACGCTGTAGTGAGTATATTACGGATAAGTCGAAAATAAAACATTTGTCGGTCGGTCGGCTTTATTTTTAAAATAATAAAAAAGTATAGAGTAAAATAAATATATAGTGGAATATATTTAATTTGAGTGATGAAAACTCTCTGTGTATTAATTTTTTTT
Organism: Flabesymbios commensalis; assembly: GCA_964017125.1. Lineage (NCBI taxonomy): Eukaryota > Metazoa > Annelida > Polychaeta > Terebellida > Flabelligeridae > Flabesymbios > Flabesymbios commensalis. The sequence continues at coordinate 66,338,990 of OZ024917.1, read as the reverse complement.
AAATTTAATTTGTTTATCCATGCAAAACTTATTGGACCGTAATGCGAGACGAAAATTTTATATTTTTTATTTGCACGATTTAAACTTTAAAGGGCTAAATAAAATAAATTATTTTTCGCATATTTGAAGTTGTGTCTCGCTACCGCGAACCACAACTTCAAGTGTGTAAGAATCACTCGTATTTCTTTAATTTGAGACCGACCATTTACCAATCTTGACGTATAAACATATGTCTATGTGTCTTACCACCGAGATACACAACTTCAAATGACTGAAAATATGTGTGATATGCAATTTAAGTCACAAAATATATTAGAATGTAAAGATTTAAGACGCATTTTAATTTGAGCAGCTGGTTATACAGGGGCGCATAAAAACACAACATGTCTTCATAAGTTTTCTAGTGATTGAATACAACTGGCAAGTACATGTATATAATCATATTAATAAATAAAATAACAAATAAAATCGTACGCAATAAGCGACCATCATCCCTTAAAAGCGCTAAATTAAATATTTTAAATTTTCACATACTTAAAGTTGTGTCTCGCTACCGCGACCCACAACTTTAAGTGAGTGAAAATCAGTTTAGTTGTTAAATTTGAGACCCGCAATTTGCAATTATTGATGTTTAAACACATATTTATGTGTCTCACCACAGCGATACACAACTTCAAATGACTGAAAATATTTGTGATATGTGAAATTTATCTTTTTATAACATATATTTGAATTTAAATATTTAAGACTCATTTTAATTTTAGCAACTGGTTATACATACAGACAGCCAATAAAAACACAGCATGGTTACTTTAGTCGACATCAGTTTTCTAGGGGTTGAATAAAAATGGCAAGTACATGTATATACTATGATCATATTAATAAATAAAATAACAAGTAAAGTCGTACCCGAGTAAGCGAGTCAGCTTTGATAAATGGCTGCACATTTTATAGCACTGGTGCAACATTTCCTACAAATCACTTCTTTGTTATAGACATAGAGTCGTGCAGTTCATTTAATTTAAAAAAGAGCAAATAAAAAGAGCATTATATTAAATGGAAAGTCATACAATTATAAGAACGAGGATGGTTCATTAATTTCTCAATAATCGTGTTGTGTTTGAAAAACTGGCGAATTCCAATCAAAACTTCTCCATAAAATATATTCTGCTCACTTCACATCATTGCAAGAATTTTTCATCAGCAAAAACAATGTAATAAATGTTTTTAATGTTTTCTATTCTAATAATTATCAGTGGGATCGGAGCAGTGTTTTTCTACTGAGCCGTAAGACTGACAAATTAAAAAAGATTAATTTTTCATCCAAATTGAGTCAACATATTAGCCCTTAAAGCCTTAACCGCCGATGCCGTCCATATTCGTTTTTTACATTTTTTATTAGCACATTACATATCAGCTTTTAAACCTGTTAAATGTGGAAAGTGACATTAATCAGCAAGATTTGAAATTTGTTGACCACCAGTTTTTTAAATCTGAATAATTTTCACTCACTTAAAGTTGTGGATCGAGTCAGCGAGACACAACATCAAGTTGATGAAAATTCCAATTGAATAATTTGGCGATTAAAGGGTTAAAGCGCTGACAATTTGTGTATAAACCATGGAGTTTTTTTTTAATTTGAAATCATTAGAACTGATTTATTTGAATACCTATCTTATTGGTCTACGGCCATTATAAATAATTTAAATTCTTTTTAAATAATTCTAATACTAGCCAAACTTTAACATGCTCATGAACGCTGTTTAAAACAATAGGTCACAATAATGTATTGATTTTATATTGTTTGCCATCAAACCAACGTTATAACAATGTCAACGTATTGTTTAATTATTAAATAATTGATGTTTTTCATTGAGTGTCTGCTTATTGACATACTGTTCTGTTTAATGTTTATTTTATTTCTTTTTTATTTCTAAATAGTTCTTACAGCGCGAGGATCTACTTTAGACGCCAGAATTTGACGTCTACAGACGTCAAATTCTGACGACTGAAGTCGATCCCGGCGCTGTAAGGGTAAATGAGCCTTGTTTATTGGATATAAATCTATTCCATCATAAAGTGACTGCTGGATCAATCTAACAGGGACTTGTGGTGGTTTTTGGAACTATGGTCAACGAAAACTGTGTCTGTTTACTTGTTATTTGTGATGCGAATTCGATATAAAATACTCACCGTGTCATGCGACTTAATACTAACATTTTAAAAAATCGGCCGGAGTATAGTATTCCACCCACTAATTTAAATAACAACCGAATTACGGCGGTGATTGGCCGATCTCGTCATGTGACAGCTGAGCAACTCTCTCATTGGTCGGGGGTAGAATACCATACTTGGTCCAAATGTATCTGCTTACTTGATATTTTAGAGGCGAATCAACCAAAAATACTCACCGCGTCATACGAATTTATCCAGTGTTTGAAAATCCTCAGAAATCTGTGATCACGTGAGCAGCATAGCGTACATTGATGGACCAGGGTCAACTTCCTGTATCTGATTTAAATCTGTGCGCATGTGCGGGCAGTTTGATGTTGACTCGCCAGGTGTCACGTGTCTATAAACGTTGTATAATTATGATATAAAAATCCCAGCAAACACAAGACCTCGACCCAATGTTGGGTTAATGTTGGCCCACCGTCTTCGACTCTGGCCCAACATTAACTCAGCATTGGGTCGACGTCTTGTGTTTGCTGGGAGTGCCCCTGAGTCAAGGCGGTGAGAAATATAACCAAAAAATATTAACCCTTTCACCGCTAGCACAAGCTTATAGTAATTTTTAATCCGTTTAATGGGCCAATCAAAACTCACTGTTATTGGGAACATAACATGTGATTAAAATCCAGATTTGAAAATGTTTGCTCGCAAAATTTATTAATCTAATATGAGTGATTTTCACCCACTTGAAGCTGTGGGTCGCGGTAGCGAGACACAACTTCAAGTGGGTGAAAATTAAATAAGATACCTTGGCGGTAAAGGGTAAAAGCGAAAACGTGCTTTTTGCGGCCCTAGTTTACTTCCGCTACCTAAACTAGCGATGCTAGGGCAGCATATATACGTCAAATCTATCAAGTATTTTATTCAACGCTTTCAATGCGCAGACGAATTAAATCTTCACAACAAATATTTTTATGATCATATCGATACATTCAGATCAATAATACATCACAGATTTTAGCATAAGAAGTTTACTTTTCAAAACGGATAAATATTTTTCATTTATTTGAAGCTGACAAGTGCGTCAGCAATGCCAGATTCAAATCAATGAAAAATAGAATTGAGCACTCTATTGTTGAGAAGTATAAATGTCAGATAAAACCAATATGTATCGGAATTTTTAAATAAAAAGGTGTTTTTTTTGTGATGACAAATGTTCTAAAGAGAAGTTGCAGGCTGTTAAAAAAGCACTTATTTTGACGTATACAGTTGATATATTTACTCACCCTTTAGCCCTGACACGCTTACTAACCCTTTAATCCCTGACGTGGTACCCTCACAGTCATTCAATGACAGGTGTTAGAATATCTACAATTACAGTCACTTGAAACTTTAACTCTTGAATCACTGAAATATGTTTATATGAACCAACAGCTCAAAGGGTATTTTCAATCATTTTGAAATCAGCATAACTGTCTTAGTTAGCTGTTACCTATGTTATGGGTCTACGACCATTGTAAATATTTTACTCTTACAGTGCGGGGATCGACTTTAGACGTCAGATTCTGACGTCTAAAGTCGATGCCCGCACTGTAAGAGTTAATATGTGCAGAGCGAGCATAACATATGATTTAACATCTTTACAAATTTGTGATTTAACAATTTGGAAATTTCTGTAAGATATGCATAAGTACAATCAAAATTAGAAGCACAATGTTTAATGCCATATATATAAATAGAGAGACAGACAGACATTATTATGACGTCCGGATCTCTGACGTCACTTGATTATCATCATAACATACAGCGCGACGACGTACGCGAGCGCGATAGGCGACGCGATCATTTTCAAAACAGATCAATTTTCGTCGCGAGTTGCGTCGGTCGTCGGACCGTTTTTCGCGCCGCGCATTTCGCATTGTTGTGTGGGCAGTCACTTGATTTTCGCGTCTGTCATCGTATCCCTCGTCGCGTGCCTGATCGCGATCGCGCTCGCGTTGGTGAGTTTTGCATTTTAAATATATAATACAAACACAAATAGCATCCGCTGGTGTGATCCAAGCAAACAGGACACGTTGACCCAATGTTGGTTTAATGCTGGTCCAACGTCGAAGAAGGTGACCCAACATTAAACCAACATTGTGTCAACGTCTCTTGTTTGCTGGGATACTGTCGGCGATGTTAAACCTAACAAGTTAAAACACAAGCAATAACTCAAATTACAAAGCAAAAGTAAGCAACCAACGTTGAACCAATGTTGGTTTAATGTTGGTCCATTGTCGCAGACGTTGGATCAATATTAAGCCAACATTGTTTCAACGTTTCGTACTTTCTGCGACATCTAGGCGTGTGCCTTATAAAACTTGCTACTGATCATGTTTTTTTCAATTTTGTATTTTATTTATATTTATTTATTCGCCATAAACACAGTATATGTACATATGGATACATTTGAGTTCAATAAACAAATCACACAATATGTCAGTTTAGCTGAGAACAGGCAATATGCCTGTACAAGCTGAGAAACAATCAGCATAAAATTAAAATTGTGCTAAAAAAAGTATTTGTTTCCGTTTCAAATTTTCTCAAATGTACAAGGCAATGATATATACATGCTTTTAATGAAAAACTATGCATACGTATAATTATATGATTACATGCTGGCAATTTATTTTTACAGATTTATATTTTTATCTTGTCTGCAATTCATTTTATTTTTTGGAGGCGCGGGCTATTTTAATAACATATCAGAAACCACCACGCCCAGCGCAAGGAAGAAAAATAATGTACGCTGTAATATGACCAGCTTTTCAAATAACAAAGATGCTTGTTTTATGATTTCAAAAAATTATGTGTAAGAAAGATGAGTTTGTAGCGTCCATTAAAAACTAGCCTTTCAGGTAGACACTATCACGTCTGTATTATAAGATGATATTGGAAATTAAAACCTGCGCTAGATCTGCTACCCCACCCATCTACATCTCCCCCCCCCCTTCCACACACACCCCACCCATCCAGCCTCCCACATCTACACACCCATTACGCACTGAGACTGTTTGTTTGTTTATTTGTTTGACTTCACAGTTGAAAACATGCAAAATAGAATATTATTATTATTAATTGAGTATTTTTTTTCTAACATCTTATCAACTTTGGTTGACGGGAACAGGTCGAGACGACCTCTACAAGGCCTGTCGACCACATTAGTGAATTAAAATTATATAATAAAATATATAGAACAGTAGGCTATAATATAAAACCAACTGTTCAACAGTTATCGGTGTTGGTATAGTTATCATTTAAGACAGCGTATGATTTGGTGTAGCTTAAAATAGTTAAATTTTTGTGTACACGTTTTTTCGAAAATATACACAGTAGATGACGCATACAAAATATAGACAGGAGATGGTGCATATTGTGATATGTAGACATAAAATAAGGAAAGCTGACAAAATTCCCTCACCTCAAGTCTTTGGAGCCGGATATAGACAGGCCCCTATCTAGATGGCACAGTAATGTCTTTACTTAGTTATCGTGTAGATTTAAAGAAAACTGTGTTTTTAATGATACCACATTATTATACGTAGTTACGTAGTTATCGCGTATAGTTTCAATATAACTTGTACTCTGAACACTTTCAGTGCGGGGACCGACATTAAACGTCAGAATCTGACGTCTATAGACGTCAGATTCTGACGTCCAAAGACGATCGCCGCACTGAAAGAGTAAAATATTTATGATGACCGTAGACCCACCCATGACACAGGTATTGAAATGAAGCAGAAAGAGCTAACTAAGACAGTTATGATAATTTAAAATTGAAAAAAAAACCCATTTGTTTATATGACAATGTCGCTTAACCTGGAAGCAGATATCACGTGTATTTCAGCCTTTCAAAGACTACCCAGCAAACACGAGACATCGACCCAATGTTAGTCCAATGTTGGGCCACCGTCTCCGACGCTGGCCCAACATTGTACTAACATTGGCTCGATATCTAGTGTTTGCTGGGTAATCACGTCTAAGCCGTTTTAGTTCTGTGTGACCTTCAAAAAAATTTGTAACATGAAAGATCAAATTGGCAAAATGCGTAGATATTTGTATTCAAAGTGTACAAATATCTGTAATTTTTACCCACCTGAAATTGTTGGTCGCGGTAGCGAGACAAAATTTTTTTTATTCGTTTCATTGCTTAATTTAGCGACTCAAGAATTTATGTGATATAATAAAATTATCTGTTTATTTTTTCAAAGTAACAAGTAACAAATAATTTATTTCTGATGACCTTTCATAAAGCCGCTATAAAAAATGTGAAAATTTTGTTTGAAAAATCGTGTGGCATTTAATATCTGATCTATATAGAAAGAGTTGTTATTAAATACATTTTATCCACTTAAAGTTGTGACTTGTGGTGGTGAGAGGCGACATCAAGTGGTTTGAAATGTTTATTTTGCTAATTTAGTGCGTGACATTTGAAATGTCACTTTCGGTTGCATATTAGCGTTAGTTGATACGCCCAGTATTGTCGTCATTTCTAGGATTGCATTTCACCACTAACAATACAAAGATAATTATAAAAAAACACGTGGATCGCCCTTCGTTCTATGAGTGATTCCAATTTATCTATACAATGGAAATGTATCATTTTCGTATTTCTATTTGTCTAGATTACAAGTGACATAAAACCTTATTGACAGTTGTATGATGAAGCCTGGTGATTTAGATAATTGCCGTTGATATTTCAGTGACATTTTCTCCTGTTCAGAGATAATTACTGCCTAATACATAGGTCACGATGTCAGATAAAAAACGGGAGTCATTACTGTCGAGCTCTTTAAAAATTGTCTAAGAAATGTAAATCGTCTTTATGAAAAATATAATGACGATTCATTACCATTTGGAAACAAGCACTTTTGGTGAGTTCTGTTTTACCGTCCTTTCTAGGATATGAAACATTAGCAGTCAAAGCGCTGAAGTATTTTTCTACAGACTATGGAAACCGAAGGTTTTTTCAATTTGAAATCATTATGAATGTCTTAGTTAGCTCTTTCCGCTTCATTTGAATACCTATGATATGGGTCTACGGCCATTAGAAATAGTTTATTCTTTTAGTGCGATGATCGAATTTAGACGTCAGAATCTGACGTCTACAGACATCAGATTATGACGGTAAAAGTCGGTCCCCGCACCGATAAGGTAACACTCACACCGCTAATCTAGACTATAACACGTTTTAAATAATATTTTCATTATATTATTGATAATATCTTCTTATTCCCAATCGTAGTGATTTGATTGGCTAATACAACATCCTGACATTGGTAATAAGAAGCGTGTGTAAACTTCAAGATTTGTACATCCATGGTTTCATGGCGAAAACCACAGCACAGAGTGTGATATGGGCTGATACCGATATATATCTTATAGTGAAAACCACAGCACAGAGTGTGATATGGGCTGAAACCGATATATGTCTCATAGGGAAAACCACTGCACAGAGTGTGATATGGGCTGATACCGATATATATCTCATAGGGAAAACCACTGCACAGAGTGTGATATGGGCTGATACCGATATATATCTTATAGTGAAAACCACAGCACAGAGTGTGATATGGGCTGAAACCGATATATGTCTCATAGGGAAAACCACTGCACAGAGTGTGATATGGGCTGATACCGATATATATCTTATAGTGAAAACCACTGCACAGAGTGTGATATGGGCTGATACCGATATATATCTTATAGGGAAAACCACTGCACAGAGTGTGATATGGGCTGATACCGATATATATCTTATAGGGAAAACCACTGCACAGAGTGTGATATGGACTGATACCGATATATGTCTCATAGGGAAAACCACTGCACAGAGTGTGATATGGGCTGATACCGATATATATCTTATAGTGAAAACCACTGCACAGAGTGTGATATGGGCTGATACCGATATATATCTTATAGTGAAAACCACAGCACAGAGTGTGATATGGGCTGAAACCGATATATGTCTCATAGGGAAAACCACTGCACAGAGTTTGATATGGGCTGATACCGATATATGTGTTATAGTGAAAACCACTGCACAGAGTGTGATATGGGCTGATACCGATATATATATCTCATAGTGAAAACCACTGCACAGAGTGTGATATGGGCTGATACCGATATATATCTCATAGGGAAAACCACTGCACAGAGTGTGATATGGGCTGATACCGATATATAACTCATAGGGAAAACCACTGCACAGAGTGTGATATGGGCTGATACCGATATACGTCTCATAGGGAAAATCACTGCACAGAGTGTGATATGGGCTGATACCGATATATAACTCATAGGGAAAACCACTGCACAGAGTGTGATATGGGCTGATACCGATATATGTCTAATAGTGAAAACCACTGCACAGAGTGTGATATGGGCTGACACCGATATATGTCTAATAGTGAAAACCACTGCACAGAGTGTGATATGGGCTGACACCGATATATGTCTCATAGGGAAAACCACTGCATGGTGTGTGATATGGGCTGATACCGATATATTCCTCATAGTGAAAACCACTGCATGGTGTGTGATATGGGCTGATACCGATATATGTCTCATAGTGAAAATATAAGTATTTTAAGCACTTATCCTTGTAGTGCCACGCTATAATTAATTTAATTAATTTAATCCACTCAAAGTTGTGTCTCGCTGGCGCGATTCAAAACTTCAAGTAGGTGAAAATTATTCAGATTTGTCAAAATGGAGAGCATTCATATTTAAAAATCTTGCTGGCTTATGTTACCCTCATGCTTTCAAAATGTGTTATTTAAAGTGGTTATAAAATATTTAATTGATAAAAATATGTACACATTGGGACTCAAAGGTTTTGGACGACATCACAGTGAAAATAATCGTAAACGTTTTGTTATTAAAACTTGAAACAATATTTAATTATTAAAAATATATACCCCCAATTGGGACTCAAAGGGTTGGACGACATTACAATGAAAATAGTTGTAAGCGTTTTGTTTTCAAATTCTCGTGCATCTTGTCAACACGAAGAGATATTTAATTGCTATAAAATCGGAGTTTGTAAAGCAATAGGCCTAATGGGAAAGATGGGATGTGGAGATTTAATGGATGTAAATAAAATATAGGCGGAGGGTACGTTTGAAATGTACCATTCAAAGTGATAACCCCTGAATCGCTGAGTTAAATAATTTACTTGCATAGGTACGATTTAAATCTAAACAATCTAGAAAATGCCAATTTCTCTGTCAAATGTTCTAAAACAGCTATAGACGTGCTTAACACTAAAGAGGATAATAAAATAAATAAAAATACATTACTAGTTTAATTAATAAATAATTAAATTAAGTAATAAACCACTTTACAATGATCGGTGTGGAATAATTTCCGCAATTTGTTTTATATTCTCGTCTATTTTTAGATCAATTTATCAAAAATCGTAGTATCTAAAACCCTAAGAAGAAATACGGGGTGTAGAGATTCACTAATGGTGTAAATAATGTATAGGCAGAAAACGTGAAAGATAACTCTGCCCTTTTCACAACAAAGTAGTTAAGGTGTTTGTCAGGACGTGTTTTTACTTTGAATTGACTTTGTCGTCAGGAGCGTCAACACTTACAGAATGCAATGTCTGATTAAAAACGGGTAAAACTAGGTAGTTCTTTGAAATCGTCAGAGCCTTTGTAACGACCGTCATTTTGTGGAGTGGGACCCCATTTAACTGGCGCATTTTGTGCAGTGGGACCCCAGTTAACTATTATTCTAACGAGAATCCTCCCCTAAAATCCTGGTCGTTAATTTATTTTATCCGTCCTAATAACCTCGTAAATCCTGGAGATTGTTTTAAAAATATTAAAGTATTATAATAATTTTAATGAGCAATTTAAGAGAGTTTTCTAATGAGGGCCCGTCTCTGGCTGGCGTGTTATTTTTTAATTAGAGACTCTTATTAGAATGCATGCCTCGTCCTAGGAACAATGTTTCACCATTATCTTTAAGTTTTCTTCAACTACATAATCATAATTTATTAGCCATTGATCGCTGCAAGCACGAGACACGGACTTAATGTCGGATTAATGCTGGCACGACTTCTTAGACATCGGGCCAGCATTAACCTAACATTGAATCAATGCTGGGAGGCACGTCGAGGGCCTGTTTTTAGGTTTCATCCGATATCAATGGAATTTTCCATTCATTCTACATAACTAACTATTAATTATATGCCTCGTATTTGAATTGGAGCGTGGGCTTTATCTCACTCACCCTATTGGTCGAGGCTGTTTCCCTCATCCAATCAGAAAGCTTATGTCTGGGTCAAATCATGGATGCTGACACCTCAAACAGGCGTAATTTAATACTTCTCAATATTTATTCCTAGCAAAGAGAAGACTATCATTACCATTTTCAGATTTCTTATTTACTGATTGATTTTATGCAGTTTTCAAGTTTTTTTTTCAAGCTCTAATCTGTTTCTAAAGCAGTTATATCCCTATAACGTATTTTTTCGATATCCATTTTCTCGAGAACCTCTTTTTGCCAGCGCCTGCCGCCCCGTCGTCACAGATCAGCCATATTATATGGTAATCTGTCTTACAGACATTTGTTTTTCGAAAAATGATGTGAGTCTGTGAAATATAATTATCTGACGTCTTCATCATGTCTGGAGCAACTGTATATACATTACATGGTGTATTAACCATTACAGTGCGGTGATCGACATTAGACGTCAGAATCTGACGTCTGTAGACGGCAGATTCTGACGTCTGAAGTCGACCCACGCACGGAAAGAGTAGACATATTTATAATGGCCGTAGACCCGTAACACAGGTAATTCAAACGAGTCGGAAAGAGCTGACTAAGACATTTATGCTGATTTCAAATTGAATAAAACCCTCTGGTCTCCATGGTTTATACGAAAGTATTTCAGCAGTGTAAGGGTAACTCTTAACCCTTGAAACCCCGACGATGCATCATTTTGCATCGCTCAAGAATAACTTAATTTCCTACATCTAGAGTTTTAGAAAAAACATTTTCATGGGACTGTTTTGATAAAAAAAAATGTATTTGCCACCAGCTTCAAGTCATCTTCATCCACTGCAAGCCGAGAATTGCGATGTATATAGATACCTTCCAAAACTATTTATTTGATAAACTCAGAATCTTCCACAAATTATGTCATTAATCCTTAAAGCGCTGAAATATTGTTATGTAAACCATGGGAACCAAAGGGTTTTGTTCAATTTGAAATCATCGTAAATGTCTTAGTTGGCTCGTTCCGCTTCATTTGAATACCTATGTCATGGGTCTACGGACATTAGAAATAGTTTACTCTTACAGTGTGGAGATCGACTTTAGACGTCAGAATCTGACGTCTACAGACGTCAGATTCTGACGTCTAAAGTCGATCCTCGCACTGTAAGAGTAAACCCTTGAAACCCCGACGATACAACAACACATCATGTTGTATCTCTGAAGTAAAACTTAATTTCCTACATCTACAGATTTAGAACAAAAAAATCATGGAACTGTCATAATAAAAACAACTTTTCTTTTCTATTTGCCACCCACTTTATGTCAGAATCATGGCATTTTATTTGCCTTAAACCCAGACTTAACCACTCTATATAGGCTTCAGCACTACAAGGGTTAGTATTACGCCATGTCGCAGATAATAGGATGCAAAGGGTGTGTATTTGAGAGCGATATGGGAAGATGGGCTGATACCAATATGAGTCTCATAGTGTAAGCCACTGCACAGAGTGCGATATAGGCTGATACCGATATACGTGTCATAGTGTAAACCACAGCACAGAATGTGATATGGGCTGATATCGATATACGTCTCATAGTGAAAACCACTGCACACAGTGTGGTATGGTCTGATACCGATATAAGTATCGTAGTGAAAACCACTGCACACCGATATATGTCTAATAGTGAAAACCACTGCACACAGTGTAGTATGGTCTGATACCGATATATGTCTCGTAGTGAAAACCACAACACACAGTGTGATATGGTTTTATACCGATATACGTCTCATAGTGAAAACCACAGCACAGAGTGTGATATGGGCTGATACCGATATACGTCCCATAGTGAAAATCACCGCACAGAGTGTGATATGGGCTGATACCGATATACGTCTCATAGAGGAAACTACTACATAGAGTTTAGTTCAAAATTGCTGCATAGAATGGAAAAATCAGGATAATTATTGAAAATATCACTAGAATATGACGAGACCGGAAGTAATCATCACGCCTCTCCACCAAACTCCCTTTTGAGTGACATAGCACTTTGTCATAAATTTGTATACATAATCAACCCGTAATTAAAATTCTGGTTTTGTTTTTTTAATATTAAGACGCAAATTCTCAGATATTTCCCTACATTTTACCTACTTTAAGTTGTGAATCGCGATAGCGAGACACAACATAACTCTTACAGCGCGGGGATAGACTTTAGACGTCAGATTCTGACGTCTGAAGTCGATCTCCGCACTGTAAGAGTTATAATATTTATAATCATCGTAGACCCTTAACATAGGTATTCTAATGAATCAGAAAGAGCTAACTAAGACATTTATGATGATTTCAAATTGAATAAACCCTTTGGTTTCCATGGTTTGTACAAAAATAATTCAGCGCTTTAGGGGTAAAGTAGGTGAATATTTAGATTGGATGATTAGCCAACCGGTGCTCACCGTGGGAACTTAACGGGAGAGGTGTGTTTAAAAATTAAACGACCGAGGAGGGGTAGGGCAGAATGGCTAAAACTGCCGAGGGAGGTAGGACAGAATGACTGATGAACATGGTCACCGCGCCAGCGCCGACTGCGCATGTGTGCGGAAAGCGGAAGTGCTCTGTTTGTCGATTCAGAGTAATTTCATCACTTTTCAAGAAACGATCGGGGATTTTTTTTAATTTTGATGAATTGAAAAATGGAAATCTGTTTAAGTAATCGCGCTGTGGAAATACTTTTTTAAAGCTATACTTAATCAGGCATACGATGGATTAAGAAAGAGTGCAAATAAATTAATAAATAAGACGATGTTGCCATATACGCTAGAAGTGATGGCTAATCCAAGATTCTCGATAAAGATGAAGCAGCCTACAATATATGAATTACCAAATGTGGAAATCTCAGCGATATAAATAAATAACACGATGTTACCATGACATGCACCCTATTACAACCCGATAGATTAAGAAAGGGTGCACATCAATAAATAGCATGATGTTATCTTATACGATAGTAGTGGTAACTAATTCAACCACCGGTAAAAAAATGAGGCCTACGATATCCATGAATTACCACATGTGGAAAATTAAAAACATATGGGATATATATGTGCCCTTTCTCGTGCAGGTTTCCGTCTTGAGTTTACAAACAAAAAAACAAACAAAAAAAACAAACAAACAAACAAACAAACAAACAAACAAACAAACAAACAAACAAACAAACAAACAAACAAACAAACAAACAAACAAACAAACAAACAAACAAACAAACAAACAAACAAACAAACAAACGAACGAACGAACGAACGAACGAACGAACGAACGAACGAACGAACGAACGAACGAACGAACGAACGAACGAACGAACGAACGAACGAACGAACGAACGAACGAACGAACGAACGAACGAACGAACGAACGAACGAACGAACGAACGAACGAACGAACGAACGAACGAACGAACGAACGAACGAACGAACGAACGAACGAACGAACGAACGAACGAACGAACGAACGAACGAACGAACGAACGAACGAACGAACGAACGAACGAACGAACGAACGAACGAACGAACGAACGAACGAACCAACGAACGAACCAACGAACGAACGAACGAACGAACGAACGAACGAACGAACGAACGAACGAACGAACGAACGAACGAACGAACGAACGAACGAACGAACGAACGAACGAACGAACGAGCGAACAGGCTGGCAGGCAGGCAAACAAACAAACAAACAAACAAACAAACAAACAAACAAACAAACAAACAAACAAACAAAAAAAACAAAAAAAACACGCAAGCAAAAAGCAGGCAAGCAAACAATTATATAATGAACGAAGTGGGTTTTAGGCCATTTGTGTTCACATATGAGCTGAACTGGGCCAGGAGAACCTCGTGAGGATGCAAACAATTATAGAGCTTCTTGGGAGACACAGTTTGTATTTGAACCACATATCATGTATTTACTTACACACGCAGCTTTAGTTTCAAAAACCTGTATTACTAAAGTTTACTTCACTAAATAAAATTGTCGTTATTTAAAAAACCAGTTTGAAAACCAGTTTGAAAAACCTGTATTACTTTACTTCACTAAATAAAAGTGTCATGACTTCAATGGCTACAGGCTGTAAATTTTAGAAGCACGATGAATCGTTTATACAAATAGTCAACTTTTAATCATTAAAGGTGATATATCACCCCTTATATGGTATGAATAATTATGTCCTTATATGGTGTGATTGGCTATCATGTGACCCTCTGAGAGGGTCACATGATAGCCAATCACCGCACATAAGGAAACACTTGTGCCCCATCTTGTGGCAGTTTTGATTTATTTGTCACAAAATAATTCATACTATATAAGGGGTGATAGATCACCTTTAAAGGGTCTTTGTGAAGTGGCAGACACGACCCTTTATTACCGACGTTGTCAACATGTAGCCATCAAATACGAAACATCGAACTAGTGATGTGTTAATGCTGAGCCACCATCTTCAACGTTGGCCCAGCATTGAGCCAACATTGGTTCAACGTCCAGTGCTGGCTGGGTATATATATCACAAATCAAGAGTGTTCTATTTAAGTGAGTCCTACTTAATTTGGAGGTAATCCAGTTATCTATAAACTAGTTATTATTATTGAAAAAGTTCATGGTTTTGCTCTGGCGAGCGAGAATATTTGAATACAGTCCATATTGAAAGCTTGATTTGTGTGAGAAAAAACTGCGATAGTATATCGTCCCCTTGGATATGAAAAGGTGGACACACCCTTTCATATCCAAGGGGACGATATGTCAAGACAATATTTTGATTATTATTGCGTGGAATCTGATTATTTTTAATTTGTAGTCAATTAAAATTTGAATCTGACGTCTGTAGACGTCAGATTCTGACGTATAAAGACGGTCCCAGCATTGAAAAAAGTATAATGGTCGTAGATCCATAACATAGGTATCCAAATGAATCAGAACGTCCCAACTGAGACATTTATGATGATTTCAAATTTAAAAAAACCTTTTGTCTCCATGGTTCAATAATTCAGCGTTGTAAGTGTTAACCTTTACAGCGCGGGGATCGACTTTAGTCGTCAGAGTCTGACGTCTGTAGACGTCAGATTCTGACGACTAAAGTCGATCATCGCACTGTAAGAGTCAAAATATTTATAGTGGTGGTGGACCCATAACATAGGTATTCAAATTAGGCAGATAGAAGTGACTGAGACATTTATGATGGTTTCAAATCATATAAAACCCTTTGGTCTCCATGTTTTTAAAAAAATATCAGCGCTCTAAGGGTCAATATCACCTCCGACGCTAAACCATGTAATTGTGTCAAGCAGTAGATGGGCTATCAGCCACAGATTGACCGCGTACAAAATCGTGAGATAGTTCTTTGGACGGTCATATCTAAGACTTCCCCTCGAATAATCAGGTCGAAAATAGTTTTTTTTAGAATCAGTAACATTTCAGTTGCATGCCCGCATGCTCAGCTCACAGGTCGCACAGTCATTAAAAAGATATGGACATTTTTCGGACCTTGGGGTCGGGATCGCTCTCAGTCACCGCTATGTTGATTTTTCGGGTAAAGCAAATACATCAATCCACGGCCTCGAAGAGGACGACACGACTAGGCTATAATAGAATGCGTGCCGGCAAAACAGATAAATGCTCCACGGAATCAAGTGCATGAAATTAGAGATGTTGAAATGATGGTTGTGAACCAGTAGCACTAGGTGGGATCTAGGTCTAATTAGTGCCGCTTGATGCCGCTTGGATGCGCTGGCACTGCTCTCTCTGGTTCATTATTTCTGATTTATAATAGCGGAGCGAGTGTTGCAAATGAATGAATGAATGAATGAATGAATGAATGATTGAATGAATGAATGAATGAATGAATAGATGAATGAATGAATGAATGAATGAATGAATGAATGAATGAATGAATGAATGAATGAATGAGTAAATGAATGAATGAATGAATGAATAAATAAATAAATAAATGAATGAATGAATGAATGAATGAATGAATGAATGAATGAATAAATGAATGAATGAATGAATGAATGAATGAATGAATGAATGAATGAATGCATGGATGAATGAATAAATAAATGAATGAATTGAATAAATTTACTCACTCACTCACTCACTCACTCACTCACTCACTCACTCACTCACTCACTCACTCACTCACTCACTCACTCACTCACTCACTCACTCACTCACTCACTCACTCACTCACTCACTCACTCACTCACTCACTCACTCACTCACTCACTCACTCACTCACTCACTCACTCACTCACTCACTCACTCACTCACTCACTCACTCACTCACTCACTCACTCACTCACTCACTCACTCACTCACTCACTCACTCACTCACTCACTCACTCACTCACTCACTCACTCACTCACTCACTCACTCACTCACTCACTCACTCACTCACTCACTCACTCACTCACTCACTCACTCACTCACTCACTCACTCACTCACTCACTCACTCACTCACTCACTCACTCACTCACTCACTCACTCACTCACTCACTCACTCACTCACTCACTCACTCACTCACTCACTCACTCACTCACTCACTCACTCACTCACTCACTCACTCACTCACTCACTCACTCACTCACTCACTCACTCACTCACTCACTCACTCACTCACTCACTCACTCACTCACTCGCTCGCTCGCTCGCTCGCTCGCTCACTCACTCACTCACTCACTCACTCACTCACTCACTCACTCACTCACTCACTCACTCACTCACTCACTCACTCACTCACTCACTCACTTACTTACTTACTTACTTACTCACTCACTCACTCACTTACTTACTTACTTACTTACTTACTTACTTACTTACTAGTCAAAGTAAAATGTATTTCTAGGCTGACATATAGGAACACATAACCCCTCCCCGCACCCCTCCCCCCCACAAGTAGAGATTAAAATTATAATAGACTGATTAATGTATTGATAAAAAGGTCGTTCATCCACGCAGTCGGCTGCATTGCTGCAAAACGGGCTTTTTTTGACTCGATCTTATGCACTGGTCACTAATGAAAAGCGTAGGGTTTTGCTATTCTATTATTTTTGCCAGAAAATAATCAACAATTATGAAGCAAACTATTTCTTATCCATATCAATATAAAATAATCCGCACATCATTTTCAAGATTAATGTTGAAAGACCGTAATATTTTTTCTGGTGTTTCGATCTAACAAGTTATATATTATATACAGTCTGATGGATATCAAAACATGATTGACTGCAAGTTTGAATAAAGTCAGAAAACTCGTTTTTTAATCACGTCGTTTGTCCGCTGACATTATGAGTTAATTTACCCTTTCAGCGCTAAAAAATTAAAATATTTATAACGGCCGTATACCCATAACATAGGTATTCAAATGAAGCGGAAAGAGTTAACCAAGACATTTATGATGATTTCATATTGAAGAAACCCTTTGGTTTCCATGGTTCACACAAAAACATGTCAGCGTTGAAAGGGTTATGAGCTAATTAACCTACGTGAGATTAATGGGCTTACACCAGATTTTCTTTTATAGCGTTTTCTTATATTTTTCTGAGACGTTTTCATCTGAGTCACAAATTTATTCAGAAGGAGAATAGAATTGATATACTTCTATAGCGCTCAAACCTTGTACACAGAATGCGACACAAGAACCTAACTAACAAAAGCACTATCCAAACAATTTTTACACTTTTATACTATATGTATAATATCTTGCAGTCATTTGATTTCTGGTCTCGGTAAATTCTAACTAATTTTATACGTAGAAGGGCTGGCTAGTTTTTAAGGCTTTATATAATAATAATATGAGGATGATACAGTAGCTTGTGCTATAAGTCAACATATGTTATATCTTGCTGTTTGCTGTTCATGTGTATCAGGGGAATCAATTATAATATTCGGTGATAAGGAGTTTTTGTACCGAGTAACGAATTATTGTTATATGCGAATGGGGGGGGGGGGTAACCTCCCTTTTCAGCACATAAATATACCATCATTTTATATTTCTGCTATCTTTTTAGGGGAGGACCCTGAACACTCTCTTCTGCCCCCCCCCCCCGTATTGTATTTTTCTGGGTACGCCCCTGGGACAGCCAATGCATTTGTCTCGCTGTTCAATATAACTTGAAGTATGTGTTCATGCTTACGTTAAGTCGCCTGAATACGAAAACAAACTTATTTTTCTGCTACCCAAATTATCTATTTTTCTCCTTTCTTTAGAACTCCGTTTTTCTAAGTCATGGTTAGCCTATAACTTAACGCTACTCACTCATTTACGCGTATATACCCGTAAACGTCTACCCCAGCCCTTAAAGGCAATAAAGCGCTGAAAAATATTTTGTATAAGCTATGGAGACCAAATAGTTTTTTTTTCAATTTGATATCAATTTGCCTTAGTTAGCTCTTTCCGCTTTATTGAATACCTATGTTATGGGTCTACGGCCGTTATAAATATGTTCACTATTTCAGGGCGGCGATCGACTTTAGACGTCAGAATCTGATGTTTACAGACATCAGATTCTGACGTCTAAAGTTTATTCCCGCGCGTTAAGGGTTAAAGTTATTTAACTAAAATTTTGACCCACCCCGCAGTTTTGTCTCGCTACTCATAATTGCTTAATTTCAGACCAAACATATGCAAATTTTGATGTTTAAGCACTAATTTCACAGCCAATAACTGTGATTTAATAAGCTAAAACTAAAAAGAACAGATTAAAAACGACCGTAGTGGTTCTGAGCGCTTTAACCTTTACAGCGCGGGGATCGATTTAAGACGTCAGAATCGTTCAATAACGATCCCGCACTGAAAGAGTAAAATATTTAATATGGCCGTAGACCCATATACAGGTATTCAAATGAAGCGGGAAGAGCTAACTGAGACATGTATGGAGATTTTCAATTGAAAAAGCCCCTTTTGTTCTCTTGCTTTATATAAAAAATATTTCAGCGCTTTTAGAGTTAAATTTCTGTTCTATATTTCAGCGCTTTAACCCTTTAACCGACCAGTTATTTAATTGTAACTTTCCCTCACTTGAAGTTGTGTCTCGCTGACGCGATCCACAACTTCAAGTGGGTGAAAGTTATTCAAATTTGATAAAATGTAGGTCAGCTATTCTGAAATCTTGCTGATCGATGTCACGTTTTATCTTTAAAATGTTCAATGTGAGGTACTTTATGTGCTAATATAAAATGAAAAAAACAAACAAATGTAACCGGGACCGGCTGTTAAAGGGTTAAGAGTTAACCTTTAGAGCGCGGGGATCAGACAACCAGTGGAAACACCAGACGAGGTAAACCCTTTCAACGCTGTAATATTTTTTTTAAACCATGGAGCCAAGGAGTTACTTTCCATTTGAAACCATCATAAATGGCTTAGTTAGATCTTTCTGCTTCATTTGAATACCTATGTTATGGTCTACGGCCATTATTAATATTTTACTCCTACATATTTATAACGGCCGTAAACCCATAACAAAGGTATTCAAATTAATCGGAAAGAGATAACTAATAATTTTTTATGGTGATTTCAAATTGAAATAAACCCTTTGGCCTCCATGATCTATACAACATTAATTCAGCGTTGTATGAGTTGAATTTCTGTTCTATGTTGTATATCACTTTAACCACGTGACGACTAACAGCTGATATACGGAGTGCTCTGAGAATTGAGTTTTTTATTTACACAAAGACGTAAATACTGACGCACTGATTACGGTAATAGACAATTTATTTAAATTAAATCAGATTTTTTGTCGTGTCTTGTAGTTAAAAAACGCTGGCTTGTTTTATGGACTTCTCGGCCATAAAACAAACTTGTAAATGTTCTCCGTGATACGAGCAGGGTCTGAAATGATCGAGGGTTTTTATTACGACACAGGAAAAAACTCAGGAGCAATTCGTTTTTATTGTCACAGCGAAATTTACAACGCAATATTTTTCAACTTGACATTTTGAACGCGAAGTGAAATCGCAAAGAAAACATAAATTTCACCTCGGATTGTCCGTCATACATCGGAGGTGGACTACTTCAGTTGAAACGTCTGACTATAAATCCCTAGCTTTTCAGAAATGATGACGGCAATTGCAGTATTTTAATAAGATGAGATCCTGGCCTGATTTAAAGTGCTGACAACTTGGTAATTTGCTGAGCGGGAGAGGCGGGCAGGGGAGGGGGGGGGGGGCGAGGAGGTATTGAGAAATGGCAAGACAAAGCAGCCCAAGGAGTCACCGAGACAATCTGCTCGTTTTTTGTCATTTTTTAGCCCCGGTTTGTTTGGAGAAGCGAAGTTTTTACGAGTGTTTATAAATTGAAAATGTTTTTAATACTGCAGCAGAGGGGTATTTCTGGCTGTGTGATTATGCATGAGGCAGCAGGGCTTGAGAATCCCCGCTTAGAATACCGCCTTAACTCTCTGCTAATTCTGCATCCGGCGGAAGCTGCCTCGATGCGTTAATGCCGGCGTCATTCACCAGGGGGACCAACCGGTGGCGACACTTCGCCCCTGATGTGAAACAGAAAAATACGAATAAACTAAAAAAATAAATTATATGATTGTGCAGTTTATTTAACCCTTGCAGTGCGGGGATCGACTTTAGTCGTCAAAATCTGACGTCTGTAGACGTCAGATTCTGACTTCTAAAGTCGATCCCCGCGCTGTAAAGAGTACAAATATTTCTAATGGCCGTATTCCCATAAAATAGGTATTCAAATAAAGCGGGAAGAGCTAATTAAGATATTTATGATGATTTTAAATTAAAAAACCCTTTGTTCTCTATGGCTTAGATAAAAGTATTGCAGCGGCTTAAGAGTTAAACCTTACAGCGCGGGGATCGACTTTAGTCATCAGAATCTAAAGTCGATCCCGCTCTGTTACAGCGCGGGGATCGACTTTAGTCATCAGAATCTAAAGTCGATCCCCGCTCTGTTACAGCGCGGGGATCGACTTTAGTCATCAGAATCTAAAGTCGATCCCGCTCTGTTACAGCGCGGGGATCGACTTTAGTCATCAGAATCTAAAGTCGATCCCCGCTCTGTTACAGCGCGGGGATCGACTTTAGTCATCAGAATCTAAAGTCGATCCCTGCTCTGTTACAGCGCGGGGATCGACTTTAGTCATCAGAATCTAAAGTCGATCCCCGCTCTGTTACAGCGCGGGGATCGACTTTAGTCATCAGAATCTAAAGTCGATCCCCGCTCTGTTACAGCGCGGGGATCGACTTTAGTCATCAGAATCTAAAGTCGATCCCGCTCTGTTACAGCGCGGGGATCGACTTTGGTCATCAGAATCTAAAGTCGATCCCCGCTCTGTTACAGCGCGGGGATCGACTTTAGTCATCAGAATCTAAAGTCGATCCCCGCTCTGTTACAGCGCGGGGATCGACTTTAGTCATCAGAATCTAAAGTCGATCCCCGCTCTGTTACAGCGCGGGGATCGACTTTAGTCATCAGAATCTAAAGTCGATCCCGCTCTGTTACAGCGCGGGGATCGACTTTAGTCATCAGAATCTGAAGTCGACCCCAGCTCTGTTAAAGATCGAAATATTTGTAAAGGCCGTAAACATATAACATAGATATTCAAATGAATCAGAACGATCTAACTAAGACATTTATGATGGTTATAAATTGGTTATAAAATAACCCTTTGGTTTCCATGGTTTGTATAAACTATTTCTGCGCCATAAGGGTTAATGCTAAGCGCGACTACAGTCGTTATAAATCCGTTTTATCCATCCATTAAACCTGTTATTGAGTACGAAATGTGTCTTTAAACATCAAGATTTGCGAATGTTTGGTCTGAAATTAAACAATTATGAGTAATTTTCACCCACTTGAAGTTGTGAATCGCGGTAGTGAGACGCAAATTCAGGTGGTTGAAAAAATAAAATCAGAAAACTTAACGAGTCAAGTGTTAAGTAGCCTAATATTTCGATGACAACTGGTAAATCAAAAAGATAAATATTAGTAAGATTTATTAAATATTTAATCTGATAAAATATTAACCTAAATCAACCGTGGCATTTGATCAGCTCTGTCACCTTTATGAGTGGCCTTCGCGTGAGATTTTTTTAGTATATCTTAGCGAGTGTCTCTTGACCACATTATTCATTTTTAACCCTTAAAACGCTGAAATATTTCCACATAAACCATGTTTTTTTTAATTTGAAATCATCATAAATGTCTTAATCAGCTCTTTCTAATTCATTTGAATACCTATGTTATGGGTCTACGGCCATTAGAAATAGTTTATACCTTTCAGCGTGGGGATCGTCTTTAGACGTCAGAATCTGACGTCTGTAGACGTCAGATTCTGACGTTTAAAGATGGTCCCGCTCTTAAAGGGTTAATACACGTTGTTTTTTGTTCTTCTTCTGTTTTTTGTCTTCTTATATAATTGATTCTGTGAACAACGCCTCTCTATAAAAATAAATATTTTATAACTATGCATATCGTGTCAACCATTTTTTTAAATACAAATTTTTATTTAATTTTATAATTAATTGAAAATCTGATTTTGTGATTCGCATTAAAGTTTTCGAGTGAAAATTGAGCTATTGTTATTTAATAATTATCTTGTCATGATATTTTTACAAACAAATCCAAGTTTTTTTACTTGTCGGTCACATAGTGTTAGCCATTTATGTACTGGGGCCTCAATAAACAGTGATAATGCCAAACATTAGTATAAACTGCAGTATAACAAACCTAATGACTCAGCATGCTGAAGCTTCACCTTTAGCCACGAAATTCGGCAATTTGAGCCTTAATACAAAGGATCGGTACTTTACAACGTATGTTGTGGTCTGGACATCGGAGAAATATTTGCTAAATGTTTCGCATTTTCGACCCTCCCTAAATAATTGTGCCCACACATTCTTGCGGTAACCACGATTCTGTAGAGACAAATCAGTTTGAAACAATACAGTCGTTTTCATCTAATTAAAAAACACGTTTTGGGGAAATTTTATAATTAATTAAACTATTGATTTTATGACATTTTCTATAAAATTTGCGTGAGAGAACAATTGTTGATTTTGCGATTGTTATAATTAATAATTGTATTTTATAATTTAAAAAAGAAGGGTGCTATGTCCTTTCGCAAGGCTTTGATTTTGTCGAAGTAAATTGTAAAAAAATAGCTGTAGACCCCGCCCAGCAACGACAATACATTGGCCCAATGTCGGCCTTATGTTGCGACATCAGGCCAGTATTTGGCTAACATCTTGTGCTTGGCGATCAGTGATTCCGTGATCGACACATGTGATGCCTGTAGAGAAAGCTCTGCGGGATTTGGATTCGTCAAATCCTGACCATCACCACTCGCATGTCCCGATAAAAAATATAAATAAAACGACTCGTATGTCCCGACAAAAAGATGAAGAAAACCTGGTTCAAATATCGAACACCCGAAGATAAAAACGCGTTTGTTTCTTGTTGTGGCTTGAAAGAGGAGCTGCTGTGCAACACCCACCTGAAGAAATATAATCTTATAAAATAAGGAAAAATATACAAAACTTATAATGAAAATGCGGCTGTTTTTTCCCGCGCGTGTTGTGTAAAATAAAACAGTGTCGTGTGGCCAGGAGATATTGAGACGTCATTGTGCTGAGCGACCCAGCTGATGCGACATGTTGGCCCATTGCTGTATTAATGTTAGTTCAACGTTTACGACGTTTGCCCAACATCAATAATTTATTTGTGAATAAGGATCGCTTTTATTTAGCAAATAAATTGTGAAAACCCGAGAATTTTGATTTTTTATTACAAACTGTAATATGTCCTGTTCTGTATATAGTAGTCCTATATTTTTATATAATACCTCCGCTATCCTCATACTTTATGGTCATTTCATTTTTACGGAAGATGTAAAATAAATAAACTCACTAGGGCATTCATTGGGGCATTCTCGATGAAAATGAAATGAAATAAAAATGAATTTATTGATAAACTTCTAGTACGCCTAAATCATCGGTATCCCGAGCTCAGCGGCGCGGCAAATCCGAATCGGGCTCGTTATCATTGTGCGTTTGCCGTTCCAATTTGTAGATCCAGCATGCCGGGACACAGAGGATTTAGGATGGAAAAGCTTGGCTGAAATATAAAGTTTTCATTTTTTTTTCCGAAATGACTGTGAAAATTTAGATTTTTTAATCTCAAGAGGTATACAATTCCAGAGCTGTTTCAATGTTGGCTCACAATCTTCGATGCTGGTCCAGCATTGACACAGCATTGTCTAAATGCCCCGTTTCTGCTGGGTGGCTTGTATATCAATCCTTCAAGCCCTACAATTTTCCCCATTTTACTTTGTGTCCCGTGATCCACAACTTCGGGTGGCTAAAAATCCTTATATCTGTACACTTTGATTCTACATAATATGCAAATCCTAATTTTTTTAATCCTCAAAGCGCTGAATATTTTTATGGAAACCTTGGAAGGCAAAGGGTTTTTTCAGTTTGAAATCAACCCAAATGTCTCATCTAGCTCTTTCCGATTTATTTGAATACCTATGTCATCGGTCTATGGCCAATAGAAATATGTTTACTATTACAGTGCGGGTATCGACTTTAGACGTCAAAATCTGACGTCGACAGACGTCAGAATCTGACGTCTGTCGAAAATATGAGTTGTTTTTCTTTAACCCCTGGTACACTGATGTCGACTACGGTAGACATTCTGTGTTTTTATTATCACCTGTATAACAACTGATAACCAGTTGCTAAAAGTAAAATATGCCTTAGTATAAAAATCATAATTATATTACACATTATAACAACACCAATTACGTGTAATACAAGGTTCCTCTCGGTAATATGCCTTTTATCCTAAAATATTTATATATTAAGGTACTTATTTTTCAAAGTCACAAACATATAAAGTCACTTGGAGTTATGTGTCTCGGTAATAACGAGACACAACTTCCAGTGACTGAAAATAAATTAATTTTAAAAGCCAAGTTATTGATTTGGAATTTTCACCCACTAGAAGTTGTGTCTCGCTGACGCGATCCACAACTTCAAGTGAGTGAAAATTATTCAGATTTGACACAATGGAGGTCAACGATTTTGAAATCTTGTTGATTGATGTCACGTTTTATCTTTAATGTTTTTAAAAGCTGTAATTATTGTGCTAATTAAAAAATTGAAAACTCGAATATAATCGGGACCGGTGGTTAAAGGGTTAAACAGCTCGGTGTTATAGGAATGAGGTGTTACAATGTACGACCACGTGCACCTTCAGTGAAATGAAATGAATGGGGTTTTAGGCCACCTTTGTGCACATATAGGCTAAACTGGGTCGGGAAAAACTCCTGAGTATGTCGAGATGACACTGCCCTCCAGACACATGATTCGTAGCTCGAGCTCTTGCGGTCTGAGGCCGAGCACGCTAACTCTCGGTCTCCACAATATTGAATCTTTAGGAGTGAGCAGGAAATAAACATTTTATGTTTTTTAAACTTGAAGGCCAGTGTGGGATTTGAACCCGCGATCGCCGACTTTCCAGGCAGGCAGCTTTAACCACCGCACCAGGCCCTGCACCATCAGTGAGCTCATGGTAAAGTGATGGTCACTCATACACTTCAGGTCAGACCAGATCAACATGACAGTATGCGGCTTCATGTACACAAAGCAAATCAAATCATTTTTTTAATTACGATATTATATCCGTATAGGATTCAGGGTATATACAACATTAGTAGAACATTATTATAATACATTGATGTACTTATACAGTGCTGATATTTTTAAAACGTATCAGTGTTAAACGCATAATATAAAAATGTGCACGCGTGCGTAGTGGCCTAAAAATGTGAAATTATGATATAATATATAATATATATAACCAGATAACATAATGACTTCTGTAGCGTCAGTATCTCTCACAATATTGAGACTCGATGGGGCTGTGGGCTAAAATCAGTATTCAGTGGGGAGGTCTATAGTCAGAAAAGGAGTTCATCATGTGACGGTCGGTGGATGCTCAGATTAAGATGGTAGGTCTAATGTAAAAAGGTGGGTTTTTAATTTTTTTCTGAAAGATAGTGACATATTCGTATGTCAAAAGGCAAAGTATTCCACAAACGCGGTGCAGCAACCACATAATTATGGATTATGATTTCGCACAAGTGGGCATAGTGGTCTCCATTAACAATTTCTGATTTATCTTAAATTCAAAACGGAATGCACGTACTGCATAATATGTTCATAAAATAAATTTCAGTATTTTCTGGGAAACTCTTCCCCAACATTTCAGATTTTATTCTGCATGTTGTTTTTTCCCCCGCGGTCCTGGAGCTGAACGCTATTACACAGAAGTCCCAGGCCAGGCTACGTGATGTTTTTTTAAGACGAGCTCAATTGATGACGTAATGGATAGGGGCGAAGTCGTGCGGTGCCGAGGCCATCCCATAATGGTTAATGGACCGAGCGTACATGCTTCTGTAGATAATAATATCGTCCTCTGTTGATAACGGCCCCATGTATCTGGGTCCGTGATAACATGTCGGCCTGTAGTGATAACGCCCTGTCATCAGACCGCACGGGGAATCAGCTATAACAGATACACTATGGACATAATCCACAGATTATAGCCGTTCTATGAAAGGGAAATAAGATCATTAATTATTTCCGGTTTTAGCTATATTTGGTGTCATTAATATAATTCACGATGAGCTTAGTATATTGAGCATCAGCGAAACAGCAGCCCTTCGCGCAATGTTGTTTCAATGATGGCGCAGCATTGCAAACGGTGGCCCAGCATTCAAACAACATCTGTTTAACGTCTCGGTCGCTGCGATGTTTTTCTGTATTTTCTCTCTGTTATTTATCATAAACAAACGAGGACCTGTTTTTAAATCGCAAAAAGTTACTCTATTCAAAGGTTGTGAGAATAATAAAAGTGTTAGTCGAGAAAACAGAATTACAGCGCGACCTGCAGAAAGAAAATATGAATAGCGAAAAAAAACAGAGAGATAGGGAGGGATAGATCTGGTTTGATTAAAAAGCCTGGTGCTATGGTTATAGAAACTGTATCCATGGCGAGTTAAATGGGAAGCTGAAAGCACGGATAAAAAATTAAAAAACACAAAAAAGGGACCTTTTGTTCATTAAAAAGTGATTACATCCTAGGCTTAGTTTGTATGGAAGACCAAAAACTGATAGTTAAAGTAACACGATGCACCCTTTGAGTACAATGGGAGAAAATAGAAATTAACCCTTAGAGCGCTTAATTAAATAATTTAAATTTTCACTCACTTGAAGTTGTGTCTCGCTACCGCGACCCACAACTTCAAGTGGGCGAAAATTACTCATATTTGTTTAATTTCAGAGCAAAAATTTGCAAATCTTAATGTTTAAACACTCATTTCATTCCCAATATCAGATTAAAAACGATTGTAGTCGTGCCTAGCAGGGAATATATATGCGATACGTGGTGTAAGAGAGATGCACACTTTAAGTACAAGGGGAGAATATAAAGCTTAGTATATACGAAACATGGAGTAAGTGAGATGCACACTGTAAGTACAAGGATATAATATAGAGCTTAATATATACGATGCGTGGTGTAAGAGAGATGCACACTTTAAGTACAAGGGGAGAATATAGAGCTTAATATATACGATAGGAGTAAGAGAGATGCACACTTTAAGTACAAGGGAGAATATGAAGTTTAATATATACGATAGGTAGAATAAGGGAGATACACGTTTTGAGATTATAGAGCTTACGGCGTTCACGCTTATCACGACTATATAAGCGTGTTTAATTTGCTTTACTAGCAGGTTAAATAAATCACGTTATTTGTAATAAAATCTATCTTTAAACATCGTGATTTGCAAATATTTAACTCTTATGCTGTCGGATTACTTAGGACTATTTTTCATTCATTTGAAGCTGGAATTGCTAACGCAATTTCCAGCTCCAAATGACGAAAAATAATTATATTTATGCAATAATATACGTCTTTAAAACTTGATTATTAGATTAACTAAGCATCTACCACAAACCATTTGAGTAACTTGAGTTGAATTTATTTGGTCTGAAATTTGTTTTAGTGTGAACAAATATCGTACGTTTTTTATAAATCGCGTCGTTGAGCGGACGTGCACGCTGTAATTTACTCTGAGAGACGCTTGGTGTGAAATTATTATATTAGAATATTAATTATTGTATTGTTCTATTTTATTTAGCTTTTGACCAATACATATATTTAAAAACAGATACAAAAATTATACACATTATATCATTATAATTCTATATACAACTTTGGTCGTGCTGCGCTAGAACAGGCTTATTTATAGAAGCCTCTGCAAGCTAGGCAGCAACTATATTCATATTCATCTATGTTAGCTCCAATTATAATTATGATAACGCCGCCTTGGATATAGAAATGTGTATCAGAGGCAGATACACCCTTTCATATCAAAGGAAACGATATATTTCTGATAGATATTATTTTTTTTATTGACGACGAGAAGTCTATGTATATAGTAGACTTATATGTCATTAAAATGATCATATAATAAAACTAGTAGTTATATAAATATATGTACACGTATTAACTAAAATAAATATAAGAAATATACAAGTTAATGATACTGTTCATGATACATACATGTTTCTAGCGCCTTAACCAGAGGTATTATTTTAAAACGTTAGGTATTTTTTCATGATTATTTTATCCAAAGATGCGAATTGCTTTCGCAATTATTACCCAACTCTGAATAAACAAACATCAGAGCTCAAAATGTCACCATTTTTTGATGGATTTTACCATTTATCATTTCGTATAATATATTCAAAATATTCCATGTGGCATAAATGCGATATCGCGGCTAATCTTTAACCCTTCAAGCGATGAAATATTCTTTATGTGAACAAAGAAACAATTTTTTTTAAATTTGCAAGTTGGCACTTTCCGTTTCATTTGAATATCTATGTTACAGGTCTACGGTCATTATCATTATTTTAACCCTTATAGCGCGGGGATCGACTTTAGACGTCAGAATCTGAAGTTCATAGACGTCAGATTCTGACGTCTAAAGACAGTCCCCGCACTTAAAGAGTTAAATATAGTTCGTTGCTCAAACGAACATCAAAACAGTAAGTACATATTTGAACAATTAAAAAATACAAAAAGTACCGCAGTACTCAAAGGGTCTATTGTAATCATATATGGCATTGTCAGGAAAACTTGATTGTTCTCAGTTATTGAATGCAGAATAAATACCTCAGTACTTAAAGGGTTATGATAATTATTATATATGGCGTTGTCAGGAGAGCTAGTTTGCTCCGAGTTTTTGGGGGTGTTTTCTCTGTTAACATCAAAAGCCATGCACTGAGAGAGCCTCAGATAGCACGGGTGACTGCAAGCCGAAATAATAGCTTAGGAACTATTTATCACCTAAATATCATGAACTTTTGCACTGGTGTGAGTGAAGACTGGTGCGAGTGAAGACTTGCATGACTAAATGGTAGAGTAACAAACATCGCCAGACTGCACATGTGACACCATATGCTTAACCCTTGCTGCGCTGAAATATTTTTGTATAAACCATGGAGACCAAAGAGTTTTTCAATTTGAAATCATCATAAATGTCTTAGTTAGCTCTTTCCGATTCATTTGAAAACCTATGTTATGGGTCTATGGCTATTATAAATATTTTACTCTTCCAGCGCGGGGATCGTCTTTATACGTCAGAATCTGATGTCTACAAACGTCAGATTCTGACGAATAAAGATCTCTGGTTTCTCAGAAGCGTTGATAAAAATGAAAAAAATATTTCTTTCAATTTTTTAAAATCACGATCTACACCATGTCACATGGAATTTATTTTCACAATGGACATATTAGCCCAGTAACCGCTTTTTTTGCAACGCTGTTAAAAAAAGAAAATAATAATAACAAACGAAAAATATACCTACATTAACCCTTCGAGCGCGGGGATCGTTTACGGCTGGGACGCTATGGGTTATTTATTCAATTCAATTCAATTCAATTCAATACTATTCAATGCAATATATTAGGTGACAATAGACAGATACATGCAATAAACAAGTTATGTACATGAAATAGGTGTGTAATATATGTACGTAATAAACAATGTGATAAAGACAATGCAATAAACATAAAATATTAAACAAATAAACATAGATCACCTGGGAGAGTAATAGTATTATATGATTTCCCACCAGTCCCTCACAATTTAACTTTACAAACGACAATTATCACATAAACATTTAAAATACCACGAGCAGCAATCGTTGCTCATGAACTGACTATCTACCTTTTCTAGAAAACATTGTTTTAATTCAGATACAAAAGTGGTATGAACAAATATGCAACGAATACCCTGTGGAAGAGAGTTCCAAATTTGAACAATCCTATTAAAAAAACTACGGTGAAAACAATCTGTGCGACAAAGTGATGGTATCATTAAAAATTCTGAGTCACTTGAGCTGCGTGTAGCATGGTTGATGTCAGAAGAAAATTAAACAAAATCATGAGCATTAATATCATACATGCCATGTAGACACTTCCAAAAGAACACAATATCTTCATACTCGCGTCGCATTGTTTACAGCGCATAACAGGTTTATTTATAGTGAATAACATGTTTATCATACACACCTCACTGATCACCCATGCCTTTGAATAGTTTGAATCCTTGCAGATCCTTGTGTAACAGGCACAATGACATACACATGATAATAGTCGGGGCTGCACATAACGAAAAGCTTCAAAAATGGGTTGGACCTGAGGTGGTCTGCTGCACTTTAAAAAGAAATGTAAAACTATGTTACATTATACCTTCGGGACATATGATTGACTAGTCTGTTTTGGCGGAAATATTGGAAATTTGGTCGGTGAACATTTCTGTCGACATACCCGTTTATTTTAACCGCAAATTACAGAAAATGTTTCTTTTCATTATAAATAAACCGTTAATTTACTACATGTTTCGTAGTTTTCGCTCGTTCGTTCTTTTGTTTTTGTCTCTTTGTTGGTTCATTCCCTCTATCATTTTTGAAAGAGTTATGATTCTATATTGATAGCAGGTTCACAGCGGGTGTGATATTACGACATAAGTGTCAACATATAGGCCATTACTGATGATGTTTCCATGGTAACGCCTGAGCAGTGGTTAACTTGATCAGGGACGATATGGTCACTGAATGTAAGGGGTGGAGAATTCGGCCCACATCGCGGACGCGTTAACACATCACTGACACATTGTCGGATTTCACGGGATGCAAGCCATGTTCTGGCTCAAAACAAAGACCAACTCTCACTCAGCATTGCCCCAATGCTGGCCCAATGTCTTATGTATTGGTCAGACATTCAGCCAACATCAGTGTCAACCACGTGTTGTTTGTGATCGATACCAGTATAAGGCCAAGCTATGGTAACTTTTATTGTCTGTAATCTATAGCCTACCGGTATAAGGCCAAGCTATGTAACTGTTGTTGTCTGTAATCTATAGCCTACCGGTATAAGGCCAAGCTATGTAACTGTTGTTGTCTGTAATCTATAGCCTACCGGTATAAGGCCAAGCTATGTAACTGTTGTTGTCTGTAATCTATACCAGTATAAGGCCAAGCTATGGTAACTGTTGTTGTCTGTAATCTATAGCCTACCGGTATAAGGCTAAGCTATGGTAACTGTTGTTTTCTGTAATCTATAGCCTACCGCTATAAGGCCAAGCTATGGTAACTGTTGTTTTCTGTAATCTATAGCCTACCGGTATAAGGCCAAGCTATGTAACTGTTGTTGTCTGTAATCTATAGCCTACCAGTATAAGGCCAAGCTATGGCAACTGTTGTTGTCTGTAATCTATAGCCTACCGGTATAAGGCCAAGCTATGGTAACTGTTGTTGTCTGTAATCTATAGCCTACCGGTATAAGGCCAAGCTATGGTAACTGTTGTTGTCTGTAACCTATAGCCTACCGGTATAAGGCCAAGCTATGGTAACTGTTGTTGTCTATAATCTATAGCCTACCGGTATAAGGCCAAGCTATGGTAACTGTTTGTCTATAATCTATACCGGTATAAGGCCAAGCTATGGTACCTGTTGTTGTCTATAATCTATAGCCTACCGGTATAAGGCCAAGCTATGGTAACTGTTGTTGTCTGTAATCTATAGCCTACCGGTAAAAGGCCAAGCTATGTAACTGCTGTTGTCTGTAATCTATACCAGTATAAGGCCAAGCTATGGTAACTGTTGTTGTCTGTAATCTATAGCCTACCGGTATAAGGCTAAGCTATGGTAACTGTTGTTTTCTGTAATCTATAGCCTACCGGTATAAGGCCAAGCTATGTAACTGTTGTTTTCTGTAACCTATAGCCTACCGGTATAAGGCCAAGCTATGGTAACTGTTGTTGTCTATAATCAATACCGGTATAAGGCCAAGCTATGGTAACTGTTGTTGTCTGTAACCTATAGCCTACCGGTAAAAGGCCAAGCTATGGTAACTGTTGTTGTCTGTAATCTATAGCCTACCGGTATAAGGCCAAGCTATGGTGACTGTTGTTGTCTATAATCTATAGCCTACCGGTATAAGGCCAAGCTATGGTAACTTTTATTGTCTGTAATCTATAGCCTACCAGTATAAGGCCAAGCTATGGTAACTGTTGTTGTCTATAATCTATAGCCTACCGGTATAAGGCCAATCTATGGTAACTTTTATTGTCTGTAATCTATAGCCTACCGGTATAAGGCCAAGCTATGTAACTGTTGTTTTCTGTAACCTATAACCTACCGGTATAAGGCCAAGCTATGGTAACTGTTGTTGTCTATAATCAATACCGGTATAAGGCCAAGCTATGGTAGCTGTTGTTGTCTATAATCTATAGCCTACCGGTATAAGGCCAAGCTATGGTAACTTTTATTGTCTGTAATCTATAGCCTACCGGTATAAGGCCAAGCTATGTAACTGTTGTTTCCTGTAACCTATAGCCTACCGGTATAAGGCCAAGCTATGTAACTGTTGTTGTCTATAATCTATAGCCTACCGGTATAAGGCCAAGCTATGGTAACTGTTGTTGTCTATAATCTATACCGGTATAAGGCCAAGCTATGGTAACTGTTGTTGCCTGTAATCTATAGCCTACCGGTATAAGGCCAAGCTATGGTAACTGTTGTAGTCTGTAATCTATAGCCTACCGGTATAAGGCCAAGCTATGGTAACTGTTGTTGTCTATAATCTATACCGGTATAAGGCCAAGCTATGGTAACTGTTGTTGCCTGTAATCTATAGCCTACCGGTATAAGGCCAAGCTATGGTAACTGTTGTAGTCTGTAATCTATAGCCTACCGGTATAAGGCCAAGCTATGGTAACTTTTGTTGTCTATAATCTATAGCCTACCGGTATAAGGCCAAGCTATGGTAACTGTTGTTGTCTATAATCTATACCGGTATAAGGCCAAGCTATGGTAACTGTTGTTGTCTGTAATCTATAGCCTACCGGTATAAGGCCAAGCTATGGTAACTGTTGTTGTCTGTAATCTATAGCCTACCGGTATAAGGCCAAGCTATGGTAACTGTTGTTGTCTATAATCTATACCGGTATAAGGCCAAGCTATGGTAACTGTTGTTGTCTGTAATCTATAGCCTACCGATATAAGGCCAAGCTATGGTAACTGTTGTTGTCTGTAATCTATAGCCTACCGGTATAAGGCCAAGCTATGGTAACTTTTGTTGTCTGTAATCTATAGCCTACCGATATAAGGCCAAGCTATGGTAACTGTTGTTGTCTATAATCTATAGCCTACCGGTATAAGGCCAAGCTATGGTAACTGTTTTTGTCTGTAATCTATAGGGTATTCCTAATTTAAAAGTTAGATACTAGTTTTACTGCTATGGTAACCAGACCAAAAAACAGAAGTTATGAAATAGTGCGACAAAATATGGTGTAATAGTGAATAATTAGACAACTCGCGAACCTCTCTCTGTCACATCTTTCTTTGGTATAATAACACAAGCTCCACAAACATTTCTATGTTATATCAATCGGCAAAATACCTTTCAGAACCCTTTGTTATGGTATAACAGAACAATGTTCCACATGTTTGTGTACCATTTGTCTGCTATATTCCACCGCACAGAGAATCATATGTGGACTACGCACACTACCATTTATTTTCCGCTGGTGTGTTCTTAGGGATCGACTTTAGATGTCAGAATCTGACGTTTACAGACGTCAGATTCTGACGTCTATGAACGTCAGATTCTGACGTCAACAGTATTATGAAGGGCTAAGCACAAGTCGAATCATATGTGGACTACCACACACCACAATTTATTTTGCGCGCCTCTGTTCTGTTGGTGTGTTCACACAGCAGAGCTGGAGCTCTGACCCCCACACCTACAAATCAACGCACAACAATTACAACACTCTTATTGTAAGCCAGTTTTGCAGAGTTGCAAAGCTTAGAAAACCGGCTGGCACTGGGGCGAGAGAGACGGCAGCTTTCAACAAGTATGGTGTGAATATATAGAACCTGGTGGCTCCACTGATACGGGGCAATGATCCCAGAGATAAATCTCAGGCGTTGATTGGTGGAAATAAAGACCCCGACCAATCATATGTCTGAAATCCAGGTCAATGTCTGGGATCTAGGTAGTATTTAACACAACTCGGCATGCCTTTTTTTATTTGAAAGAAATTTGCGAATTTTTGCGTTTTTTTCATGGTTGTCCAGGAGTAATGCGATTTTCACGTAATTTTGCAGCCATTTTTACTTAGTCATCTGGCAACAATTTCACGAAATTCCATTGAGTATTTCAAAAATTGGATTATTTAAAATGTAAAACAATTCTGAGAATAAACCAGTATGCATTTAATGGGTTTATAGAGGGGCGTCATAAATATAACGTTGCTACATTTCAAATGGTCTAACTTTTGAGCTATGCAATATTTGTTTCCTGAGTTTCATGAATAATCAACGAAAAGCTTCCTTTTGGACAATCCCACCGTTGGACATTCCTTGGTTGGATAGACTATTATATAGAAAAATATATATACTGTAGATCTGGTAGTATTCGCGTATTTAGATTTTGGGGAAATTGTGATTTTGGGACTTTACAAAGTCTAGAATTCGCGAATTATCGATTTTGATGATAGGTAGCGCTCATAATAATATTTTTCGCGCGATTCTTAAAGTCGCGAATTTGTCCTCGCGAAATTCGCGAAGATTAAAACCTCGCTAATATTTCACCAAATCTACAGTACTACTATATACATGACACAGCATGAGGTAGATGTTGGGCTGACGCTGTAGACGGTGGACCAACACTAATCTACCTATCTGCTTATGCAGCTAACGCGAGGGGTTCACCCAATGTTGGTACTATGTTGGGCCAGTGTCATAGACGCTGGGACAACATTGTACCAACATTGGGTGAACGCCTCGCGTTTGTCGGGTAACCCTTTCAACGCAGGAATCGAATTTAGATGTCACAATTTGACGTCTATAGACGTCAAATTCTGACATCTAAAGTCCATCCCCGCACTGAAAGAGTAAAATATTTATAATGGCCGCAGACCCATAACATAAGTATTCAAATGAAGACATTTTTTATGATTTGAAAAAAATTTGTTCTCTTAGTTTATATAAAAATATGTCAGCACTTTAAGGGTTAATTGTATACGTCATTTTGGTATTATAGTTTGTGTGTCTACTATATATTTGCTAAGTAACAATATTGGACATCAAACCCGTTAAAGCAAAAATGACAACGTTCTCCCAGCAAGCATGACACATTGAAGGAATGTTGAATTAATGCCAGCGTCGCAGAAGGTGGGCCAACGCCAAGCCAACATTGGTGCAATGTTTCGAGCCTGCTGAGATGTTCTTTCTTAAAAGCTACATGGTTCTGTCATTTTTTTAAATTTTGAACTGATAGCGAAATTTCAGTGAGGAAATAAAATCTGGGCCTACTTTAATTCAAAGAAAATACTAATCTGAATTAAATTGTTTTCAGTTTGGTAGTGGTTATCAAATTTAAATCACAACAAAAATTACTGACTACGAATCTATATTTAAGGAGTAAATGGACGAAATGTCTTCATTTGTCTCGAATCTTGACGTTAATGAGCAGGTGTTGATTTGAACACCACCAGGGGTTTTAGGCCACTTCTGTGCACATATAGACTAAACTGGGCCAGGTTAACTTCCTGAGGCTGGTGAGATGAATGAGATAATACTACCCTCCAGACACAGGATTTAAAATTCGAGCCTTGGCGGTCTGAGGCCGAGCACACTACCTCTCGGTCACTGAGGCTCCAAGATCGTGGAAAGCTACAACTGAGGGTTAGCTAAATCAAATTTGTGTAAGTTTGAAATGTGTAATGAAATCACAGCGAGCTATATGTGAGGCTCAGTTAATTTAGTCATGTGTCTTTAGACTTTAGACGACTTTAGGCATCAGAAGTTGACGTCTAGACGTCTAAACTCGATCTTCGCACTGAGCTAGTAAAATATGTCTAATGGCCGTAGACCCATAACATAGGTATTCAAATGAAACAGAAAGAACTAGCAAAGTCATTTATGATGATTTCAAATTAAACGAACACGCTTTAATCTCCCAGCTATGAAACGGTTATAACAACACCCTGCAGCTGAACAACAGTTTCATCGTTGAAAGTTGATTAAAGAGAATCTAATTCTGAGAATATGGTTTTGGATGGATATAAATCTTTTGATCTGGGCGCCGGAGATGGTGACTTCCTTTGTCACAATACGCCCACCTACCCCCTCCCACCCACCCCCTCCCCCCGGACCAGCTCAGATTCTGTGCTCGCAGCTACTTAGACTCACGTAAAGCACCCTAGTCGCCTAACACCCGCAGGTTTAATCACTTTTTTACTCGCTATTTTTCTGCATTTTTAATTATCCCAGGGAAGAAACACATCTATTGCTCATTTTAAAGTTTTGTCTTATTTCCATGGAAACGAGCATCTCGCACGCCAAACGAGGCTGAGGATTTAAAACTGGAATCCCCTAGATTTCTTGAGCGATAGACAGAGGAGAAGAAAGATGGAGCTTCTCAGTCATCACGTTCACAGCCCTCTAACTCCTAGGAACTTAGAAAAAAATGTATAAACCCTTTAAAAATAAAAACCCCCACTAACTCTCAGAAACTTATAATATATATATATATAACCCTTTAAAATAAAATATAACCCGCTAACTCCTAGAAACTGATAATAAAAAATAAATATAACCCTTTAAAAATGAAATATAACCCGCTAACTCCTAGAAACTTATAATAAAAAATAAATAAATAAAAGTATTGGATTTAGTAAAACCTGAGTTGAATACATGATTTAAATCTGTTTGTCTGTTGTTGTGTGGTACATCATTAAACAATCCCAGCGCATTGTCATAGCATGTTATGGAAAATATACTTAAATAATAAAAAATAATAAAAAAATACTGAAAAATGGATGGCGAAGGATTTTAAACGACAAATTGAACACGGGGCTGTAAATTAACATGTTGAATGTTTTGCGTGTTTTTCCTGATATTAAGTTTTTTTACATCACACTCTCCCGTTCTCAGCAAATACGAGACGTTCACACAATGTTGGCTCAATGTTAGCCCACCGTCTGCGACGCTGAGCCAACATTGAGACAACACCGGCTGAACGTGTCGTGTTTGTGAGGTAACTCTTTTTAATCGGAAAGCATTACAAAGTCCTAGTAGCTCTTTCCGCTTATTCTGAATGCTTATGTTGCCTATGTTATGGGGGTACGGTCGTTATACATTTTTAGTTAGATAAATATATCGTACCCGTGGATATGAAAGGGTGTATGTGCCATTTTACAAAGGGTCAGATACACCCTTTCATAACCACGGGGACGATATTGACGACCAAAATATTTTATGTACATGTAATTTGTAATTATTTCAGTGCGGGGACCATCTTTAGACGTCAGAATCTGACGTCTCTAGAATCTGACGTCTAAAGTCGATCCCCACACTGAAATGGTCAAAGAGCAGACACGTGTCGTCTACTACATTGAACTAAACAGAGAATAACCGTGCATGGGGCTTAAAGCGTCTACCTCCCATATAAGGAAGGAAAAGTTTTGAAGAGCCCGGATGAAAAAACGACATTCTTTTAAAAAACGCACCGAGATTGTTTTACGGGGACGAGATTTCCTAATGTATGTGTTGTGCTAGCTCGGCCTAATGACAACACGTCCCTCACTGTGTCATCTGCACCAGGGCTGTCATTGGCTGTTGTCATGGTAACATGATCATGTGACTAACTACTTGGCTATATCTAATCAAACATTCCCCCGGAGTTGATACAATTTTGGGTAACTGTGTCTCTTTATGAATAATAATATAGATAGATAGATATTTATTGACGACGGTAAGTTTATGCAGACTTATGCGTCATTAAAATGAACATATGGACATGACTATATACAACACGATTAGTTTCCGTAAAATATTGATGCAGGCAAAAAAAATCAAACGACATTATAAACTAAAACAAGCACAGGTTAAATAAAATATGCATCAGAACTATTTAAAATAATCTACAGTTAAACAGCATTGTCGTGATACTTAAAGTTTCCCGCACAAAATATAAATACAGACCGGAAAAAATAAACATAGGGCCTATTCCTTAAAATAACATCGAACCAATGTTGGTGCAATGTTGTTCCACCGTCTGCAACGCTTCTCCAACATTATCCCAACATTGTTTGCTGGTGTTTATGCCACACGTGACGTCAGTTAATTAATATACATTCGAGGAAAAACTGAGAAAAAGTAAGGAATTTGAGTGACAGGAAATTTAAATTGAATATTGGTCAGAGCTGTAGAGGTTCTAGAGGTAAACCCTTTCAGAGCGGAGATCAACATTAGATTTGACGTCCAAAATCGATCCCCGTACTGAAAGAGTAAAATATTTATAATGGCCGTAGACCGTAACATAGGTATTCAAATGAAGCGGAAACAGCTAACTAAGCCAGGGTTGGGGTCAATTATAATTGTAATTGTAATTAATTAAAATTGAGCCTTTTTTTGTGTAATTGAAGGTGTAATTGTAATTGGAGAAAATATGTCAATTATAATTGTACTTATAATTATAATTGTTTTTTATAAATAAGTTCAATTGTAACTATAATTGTAATTGAAAAAAAATGTCTGTAATTAGTCAATTATATTTCAATTACAGCTCAATTATGGTCCATTTATGATACTTTCAAATTAAAAAAAAACCTTTGGTGTCCATGGTTTATACAGAAATATTTCAGCGTTGAAAGGGTTAATACAAATGTATACATTGATACATTATGTGGACATGTTTAACCCTTGTGTACCTAGCACCGTAAATATACGTTTCCAATCAAGTTACATTAGAACCATTTAACCCTTTAAGTCCTCACGATGCATTAAAGCATCATTTACATCCCTGAAAACAGATTTATTTTCCTACAACTAGGGGTTATAGAATGAGAATTTCCATGAAACTGGTTTACTAATACATGACAATTTTCTTTAATTTTCACCCACTTCAATCATCTTCATCCACTACAAGTCGAGAATTGCGACAGCAATTCGCGGCTTGTAGTGGATGAAGATGACAATAGTAAACTCCGGCTTGAAAGGGTAAGCGATAAGCGAAACAATAGACGTTATAATCTGTTTTATTAGCAGGTTTAAATCCCTGTTATTGGGGATGAAATGTTTACAAATATTTTGTCTCAGACTAAACAAATATCAGTAATTTTCATCAAGTTGCAGATTGAGTTAATCGACACTGGAAGTAATGACATATTTTGTGAATAATTCAATTTATGCAATTTGTGTGATGTCTATTTTTCAGAATTTGCAATTTTTTATTTTGAAATTGCGTCAGAAATTCCGGCTTCAAATGAATGAAAATAGACATGAGGAATTCAGCAGGGCGTGGAATAACAATGGGGAGATACGCCGGTTTGTCTTTAGCATGGAATAAAAATGGGGAGATACGACAGCTTGTCTTTAGCATAGAATAACAATGGGGAGATACGCCGGTTTGTCTATAGCATGGAATAACAATGGGGAGATACGAGAGTTTGTCTTTAGCATGGAATAACAAGGGGGAGATACGACAGTTTGTCTTTTATCAGTCTGTGTTTCCTATTCCACTTTTCGACGGGTATCAGTAAAACATGACTAGCTCTGCACTAATCGAATCAGTAAAATATTTCAATCAAATAAGATAAAATACACATATTAGGCAATAAAAAGTATATATTACATAATTATGTCACATCAGAAAATAAATACACGCTAATATAAGGCTCTAAGAGGACTAAACTGAACATAAAATAAACCACACGTGTCAGTCACCGTGGATCAATGCTAATGTTACATTTAAATATATATCTAATTCACTACCTCATCCCACTGCATGGTCTAAGATACATGATGCGGGCTACGTTTTTTCTGTGTTCATTAAAACAAATCACCGCTCTACCATGATTCTATGCTATATTTCATTTTTATTTTTTTATCTTTGATTAAGGTAAATTACTTCTCCACGACATGATACATGATGTATAAATAACCCTCTGAGTACCAGGAGAGAAATTATGTATGGATCTGTTTTTTTAATAATTATTTTTTGATTTATTGATCTATTTTTACTGTGAAGCAGATTTGCGATTCTGTCGTCCTCATGACATTAAAACAATTCAATTTATAATCCTTTAATTTGAATTGCTGTATAAGTAGTGTTGTAGATGAAATGAAATGAATGGGGTTATAGGCAACCTTTATGCACATATAGGCTAAACTGGGCCAGGAGAACGTCCTGAGGATGATGATAGGTAGTGTTGCATAAATGGGTATGCAGGAAAAGGTATAATATTCCAAGATAAATACATGTTATTTTTACAGTGTTCTTTTGTTAAATTAAAACGGGTTTTCAGAGTCCGACGTATATATACGAGTATTCAACATCAAATAATTTCAACTTACGTCACATTTTATAAGTAATTAGTTCTACCCTGTGTAAAGTCATCAGCTCCTAAAGCATTGCAATTCATGTTATACTGTGAATTAAACTTCACGTTTTAATTAGAGGCCCTGGCACTTAAAGGGTGGGGCAAGGTGGATCAATTGCTTTCTCTTCTCTGTAATTCAACTTTAACCCTTTCAGCGTGGGGATCGTCTTTAGACGTCAGGATCTGACGTCTAAAAACGATCCCCACGCTGAAAGAATTAAAATACATTTATTTATAATGGCCGTAGACACATAACATAGGTATTCAAATGAAGCAAAACGAGCTAACTAAGACATTTATGATGATTTCAAATTGAAAAAACCCATTTGGTCTCCATGGCTTATATAAGAATATTTCAGCTTCAAGGGTCACATACCAACCTAAAAACAAGATGTAATCAAAACGGAAATAGAAACTGGTTCTGTGCAGGACTACAGAATAACAGGAGTGCTCTAGGCAGCCAATCACCGCCCGTACGCGTTGTCTGTACAGGATAACGACTTGACCAGAGTGCTCTATCCAGCCAATCACCGCCCGTACGCGTTGTCTGTACAGGATAACGACTTGACCAGAGTGCTCTATCCAGCCAATCACCGCCCGTACGCGTTGTCTGTACAGGATAACGACTTGACCAGAGTGCTCTATCCAGCCAATCACCGCCCGTACGCGTTGTCTGTACAGGATAACGACTTGACCAGAGTGCTCTATCCAGCCAATCACCGCCCGTACGCGTTGTCTGTACAGGATAACGACTTGACCAGAGTGCTCTATCCAGCCAATCACCGCCCGTACGCGTTGTCTGTACAGGATAACGACTTGACCAGAGTGCTCTATCCAGCCAATCACCGCCCGTACGCGTTGTCTGTACAGGATAACGACTTGACCAGAGTGCTCTATCCAGCCAATCACCGCCCGTACGCGTTGTCTGTACAGGATAACGACTTGACCAGAGTGCTCTATCCAGCCAATCACCGCCCGTACGCGTTGTCTGTACAGGATAACGACTTGACCAGAGTGCTCTATCCAGCCAATCACCGCCCGTACGCGTTGTCTGTACAGGATAACGACTTGACCAGAGTGCTCTATCCAGCCAATCACCGCCCGTACGCGTTGTCTGTACAGGATAACGACTTGACCAGAGTGCTCTATCCAGCCAATCACTGCCCGGCATTCCGTTGTCTGTGAGGATAACTACTTGACCAGAGCGGATCTGATCTGGATCAAGTATAGTATTCTATCCAGCCAATCACCGCCTGTCATTCCATTGTGTCTATATTAGTAAAATACACTATTTTGGCCAATTTTTTTACGTTATTTAGCATGACAAAAATAGTGGCGATATAGCCTATATTTTACTTTATTCGCATCATTTTTTTTAAACTAGAAATTTCCAATATACGTTGAGTATCTACAAATCAACTGTATATGGTTTCTGTCAGGAAACACGATACATTGACCCGATGTTGTTTGAATTTTGAGCCACCGTCTGCGACGCTGGAACAACATTCAAACAACATTGGGTCAATGTATCGTGTTTGCATGGATTATGATCGCAATTTAACCCTTAAAGCGTTGAAATATTTATATCTTCAAATGACAAAAAATTATTTCAATTCTTTTAAAATAAGCATCTTCTAAATTGAATTTACTATAATTAACTAGCTGAGCATCTACCTCAAACTATATTATCCACTTCAATGTTGTTTTATGTAAGATAGCGTCGCAGACCGATTTTAAACCTCTGATTCTGACGTCTAAAAATCGGTCCCCGTGCTGAAATAATTAAAAAAAGTATATTATCCGTAGACCCATAACATAGGTATCCAACAGAAGCGTGAAGAGTTAACTAAGACGTTTATGGTGATTTTAAATTGACAAAAACCTTTATCTCCATACAAACAGCGTTAAAAGGGTTGTAATCTGATATATTACACTTTTTATGCCTTAGCTCTCAAAGAGCTGAATCTTTTTTAGATAAACGATGGAGACCAAAAGGTTTTTCTTAATTTGAAATCACCATGAATGTCTTAGTTAGCTCTTTCCGCTTAATTTGAATACCTCTGTTATGGGTCTACGGTCATTAAAAATATTTTTAATTTTACAGTGCGGGGAACGACTGTAGACGTCAGAATCTGACGTCTACAGACGTCAGATTCTGACGACTCAAGTCGATCCCTGCGCTGTAATGCTCAAGTGCAAATCACGCGTTGGTTTATCAAACACACTATTTAGATCATTTCTAAAACATACCAGCGCGACGACGTATTACGTGAGCGCGATGGGCAACAAAATGTCAAAACTGCG
Source organism: Flabesymbios commensalis (assembly GCA_964017125.1). Lineage (NCBI taxonomy): Eukaryota > Metazoa > Annelida > Polychaeta > Terebellida > Flabelligeridae > Flabesymbios > Flabesymbios commensalis. The sequence continues at coordinate 66,295,186 of OZ024917.1, read as the reverse complement.
ACATTTTTGTCGCGCGTCGTGCCGGTATTCGCGTCACTACCAAAATCTGACCTTGCAGCAGAGGAAAACGCCTTCCCTTTCGCCCATTGTGTTTACATTCACGCGATTTTCACGTCTGTCGTCGCGTCCCTCGTCGCGTGCCCTCGTGTTCGCGTTGGTGTGTTTTGAACTTTAGAGTGAATGTAAATATGAAAAAAATATCTGTTAGTTACAATAATTATTGTAACAATCAAACAAATCACATTATTATTACTGAGCAGCAAGTAAATTCCCCATTCAACCCCTCTTAAAGCGCCGCTGAATTAAATACTTTAAATTTTCACCCACTTGCAGTTGTGTCTCGCTACAGCGAACCACAACTTCAGGTGGGTAAAAATTACTCCTATTTGTTTGTAGTGTACCACGGGGACAAGGCCAATCATTCACGCAGAAATGACTAAGAAAAAGTTTACTATTTTATTATTCTCATGTCAAAACTGGTGGATATGTAAACACATAATCACTTTTTATTACATCAAACAAATGAAATATGTCGTTAACAATACTGAACTGTGATACAATAAATAAATTGAAATTATACTTCATAAATATTACAATATGGACGTCATTTAATGACACTTACAAACATTGGCGCCTTGAATTACAATGATACACTATAGGCTGCCACGTACGGAGAACTTAGCACAGGTGCGAGTCAAGCTGGACAAGCACCTATTGCAGCAGATACAGAAAACAGGGCAAATGAGTGTCTTATAATCACACAGGCATTATTTACATATATTTGCATAAAGTTATTAAATCCGGAGAATTAAATGCTCAATTTGTGAATTAGTAATGTATGCAATTATTACAATATATCTTAGACAATTATTAACTTCATCTGACACTTGGCTAAACCTGCAGCCAAACATGGCGATACTAGAGTAATAAAATAGTCTTATTTTACAATTATCAGATAACACATCAACAGATCAAAAGGTAAGAATTATCACTTATTATATATTGATTACAGCATCGTATACATTATTAGATAAGTGAAACTTAGACCAGTTAATTACATAATTTAATTAATCTATTTCCATAATTGCATTTGAATGACAAAAACTCATCTGAACAGGGCGGAACAAGGTACAAAACTTCAACATTGTACCAGGCCTACACTCAGGGCGCTACCTGAGTCAAACTAGGCCCAACTACTAAGTCAACCCAGTCAAGAAGTTAAATTCCTAAAAAAAAATGCAATTCGTTTTATCATAATAATCATAGAATTTGAAATTGAGAATTAATGGTAAATATATATGTCTAATCTCAGTATAGTTTTTCTCCTTTGATAATAATAATAATAATAATGACGTGGCAAACCTACTGCATTCTGATTGGCTAGAAATTGTTTATTTGTCATGGCAACATAACATTTTATACAAAATGCTAAAACAAAATCTAATAAAATCATTATTTCTACCATAAAGATTACACTCAAGTATACGTAAATCTACTTTTAATAACAAATATATACTATTCAGCCAGCTCACCTGTTTTGGGTTTTGTTTACAGATCGGGACCCAAGTTAGCACTGTGCACAATGGCCTCTAGCGTTTTGTGACAAGCTCCTTGCAGGAAGGGACAGGGGTCTTACTAAATGTCAAAAATTCTAGGACTTAACGTAATTTGCAAATCCCAATAACAGTGATTCAACCTTTACTGTAAGGGGATCGTCTTTAGTCGTCAGAATCTGACGTCAAGTAGGAGTAAAAATATATATAATGGCCGTAGACCCATGACATAGGTATTCAAATGAAGCAGAAAGAGCTAACTAAGACATTTATGATGAATTCAAATTGAAAAAACCCTTTGAATGCGATGTTTTTTTACAAATTAATTCAGCTCTTCAAGGGTTATATATCTCATATTTTACAACAGATTCAATTGTTTTCTGTAGTCGAGATCAGTGGTAACCCTTTGCTTGCTGATCACGACTGTATTTTTATTTTTATTTTTTATTAGCCGATTAAATCACTATTATTGGGAATGAAATGAGTGTTCAAACATCAACACTTGCAAATGTTTGGTGTCAAATTAAACAAATATCAGTAATTTTCCGCCACTTAAAGTTGTGGGTCGATCGCGGTAGCGGGACACAACTTCAGGTGGCTAAAAATTTGAATGATTTAATTTAGCATCACGAGCCCTCATTCCCCGTCACCTGTTGCGACCATGGCAGGCAACTCACTGCCCTCGCAGTTGGTTAATATCTAATGCTTAGCGTTACAAGTTGAAACACATTTCCGTATTAAGAACAAATAGAACCGACCCGTCGGTTTTCATCGTCGAGATTTTGAAAAAAAACAGAGGCAATCTATTATTTTTCGTCTTCGTTACAATCTGTTGAAAAAGCAGTGGGATTGATTAATTGAGCCACGATCTGCTGTTTTTATTATTTTATTCTGCTTCGTAAAAACGATCACATTTGATGTAATGAAGACTAATAATGTCATGGACAAGGGGAGTAATTAAAAACGTGAAAGGCGGGCGAGTGGTGCAGGGAGGAAAATAATAAAATATAGTCAACGGAAATGAACGGAGCAAAACTACGTATATCCGCACATAGGGCGGTGCTGATTAAAACATGTACCGCGTCTGTATACATGATGGGTAGACAAGAATAAAATATAATGTACAGTACAGATTGAAACAAACTAAATAATCGCATACATTGTTTAAGCAGACAGAGACTTTAACACTTTCAGGCCTTTAACCCTTTAAAACCTTAATTTATTATTGTCATCTTCATCCACAACAAGTCGAAAATTACTGTCGCAATTCTCGACTTGTAGTGGATGAAGATGACTTGAAGTGGGTGACACTTGTAAAAAAATAGATCGTTATTATTAAAACAGTTCTATGAAAATTGTCGTTCTAAAACCACTAGGTGTATGAAATTAAGTCTGTTTTCAGAGTTGCAAAATGTTGTTTTGATGCATCGTGAGGGCTTAAAGGGTTAAACGTGGACGGTGTCCGTGGCTTGTGAAAAATAACGAGCTCACAGCAAAATGCATACTTTGTCCTCTTCTGATTTAACCCTTTAACCGCCAAATTATTCAATCTAAATTTTCACCCACTTAAAGTTATGTCTCGCTGACGCGATCCACAACTTCAAGTGAGTGAAAATTATTCAGATTTGACAAAATGGTGGTCAACTGTTTTCAAATATTGCTGATCGATGTCACATTTTATCTTTAACATGTTTAAAAGGCGGTACTTAATGTGCTAATAAAAAATGAAAACCCGAATATATGCGGCACCGGCAGTTAAAAGGTTAAAATAAAACGCTGAAATATTTTAGTATAAACCATAGCGACCAAGGGGTTTCTGTCAATTTGAAATCGTCATAAATGTCTTAGTTAGAATATCTATGTTATTAAATATTGAAATTTGCTTAGTCTAATAGAGTAGCGTTACTGGGTGATATTATGGGCGAGTTAACACCTTTATATTTTTATAAAAACCATGGAGATCAAACAATTTTTCCTAATTTGAAATCATCTTAAATGTCATCATAAATGTTTTATTCTTTCCGCTTCATTTAAATACCTATGTTATGGGTCTACGGTCATTATAAATATTTTACTCTTTCAGTGCCGGGATCGACTGTAGACGTCATATTCTGGCGTTTAATCCCGGTCCCCGCACTGAAAGGGTTACCAATCTTTGCATTTATGCAACATAGCGCGGTTTATTTTGAAAAAAAAATCACTTACGTGAAAATGGTGGTTTATAATATTACCACATTAGGCGCTAAGGACGACCAGAGTGGTATTTAATCTGTTTTATTAGCCGATCAAATCACTGTTATTAAGAACAAAAGGTATGATTAAAGGTGACATATCACCCCTTATATAGTATGAATAAATTTGTGACAAATAAATCAAAGTTGCCACATGATGGGGCACAAATGTTTCCTTATATGGGGTGATTTGCTATCATGTGTCATGATAGCTAATCACCCCATATAAAGACATAATTATTAATACCCTATAAGGGGGGATGTATCACCTTTAATATTTGCAAATGTTTTGTCTCAAAATAACCAAATATGAGTCATTTTCAGTCACTTGGATTTGTGTGTCGCGGTAGCGAGACACAAATTTAAGTGGGTGAAAATTTAAAAACGATAACTACCTTTGCGGCTACCAAATAAAGCGCTCTATAATCTTCAATACTGTCAAAACAACGTGGTATTTATTATTTGCAAATCTCAAATAAATCAAGCGATTTTAAATAAAGTACATTTTTCATTCACTTGAAGCTCTCAATTGCGTCAGCTTCAGTCAAGCAAACATGATGCATTCAACCAATACTGCTTCAATGTTGGCCCACCATGTACAACGCTGGCCCATCATTAAACCCACATTGGCGAAATGTCCTGCGTTTCATGAAAATTCTTGTGTTCTCCATACACTTACGTCAGCTTGTATTTATACGGGTGACCTAAATCTTGTTCTCCACGACTCACCTCAACTTAGACATGTAGTACCCTCTGGCGAATAAACAAGTAACTCCAACCTGCTGAAAATCAACGCTCCAAATGATATCGTTCACATAGGATTGCTACCCGGCAAACACGATACATTGACCCAGAGCTGTGGTAATGTTGGGTCAGCGTCGTAGACGGTGTGCCAATATTACCACAGCTCTGGGTCAATGTATCGTGTTTGCTGGGTTATTTCATTATTACCATTATTGTTTCCATAGAGTGTGTAATGCCCTTTACTACTACATACATTAGCCGGACAAAGTATGGTATTCCACTCCCCGGCCAATGACAGAGTGGTTCAGCCTGTCACATGACCAGATCAACTAGCCTTCATTCTGTTGTTATTTAAATTAAGAGGTAAAATACATGTACCATACTTCGGCCAATTATTCATCAAAGCCAAAACTGCTAAATTATTAATATTAAAATTAAAATAACGTTCTTAACCCTTACAGCGCGTGGATCGACCTTAGACGTCATAATCTGACGTCTGTAGACGTCAGATTTTGACGTCTAAAGTCAATCCCCACACAGTAAGAGTAAAACTATTTCTCATGGCCGTAGACCCATAACATAGGTATTCAAAAGAATTGGAAAGAGCTAACTAAGACATGATGATTTCAAATTGATAAAAAACCCTTTGGTCTCCATGGTTTATACAAAATTACTTCAGCGTTGTAAGGGTTAAAGGGATCATTTAGTTTTTGTCATGAAAATGACGTTGTCAAAGTGATCATCTATTTATTTATTTTCATTTATTTTTTCAACCCTCATTACATGAGGAAATTCATTTACAATTGAACATGCAATATCATTGTGAAGAAAGACCATACTAGTATGATACAATAAAATGGTACATAAAAAGAATAAAATCTTTATCTGTTTTTGTCTATAATTTTAATAATGTGTTGCTACTATAGAGCCTTTATTAAGCGAGTCCACAATACCTTCCAACGGTTTTGAGTGCAAAGGGGGTTTAGTGTAGGAAAGTGCAGCCCGCGTTGGGGAAAAGCCTGATTTGACCACCCTACCCATTAGTGTCTCTGGGATACACTTCCCATTCGACACATATTTGACACAACAACACATATCTATAGTTTTAGTCATGAAAATGACGTTGTGAAAGGGATCGCCTTGTTTAACAATATTTTAGAAATAAAGAATACAACTCACTAACTGTTAAAGGATAATTCCACTGTACAGCAGCCGAAGGGCTATATCCTGAAAGAACCGCGAAACTTATAGAGAACAGCCACTTAGGGTATAACTATTAACATAAACAGAGCTGACAGTGGTCGACGGTTTTAATGGCATTGGGTAATTTAAAAAAACGACTAAAACTAGCTGGTGGTGATGCCGAAACATTTGACGCGATTGCCAGGTTTCAATAAAAATATATATCTAATCTATACAAACCGTATAAACAACTTACAATTTACAATTGGAGATTTATTTCATCCAATATCGGCTTAATGTTGGGCCAGCGTCTTTGACATTGGCCCAACAATAATCCAACAATGGGCTCCTGTGCCCAGTTTTATCAACTTCTTTATCGTTGTTTAACTCCACAAAAATTGTCAATGGTGGTACAAGGCTCGTTGGCTGACTATACATCGTCACTTTGGATATGAAAGGGTGGATCAAAATGGCAGATACACCCTTTCATATCCAAGGGGACGACATGTTAACCCTTACAGCGCTAAGTTATTTTTTTAAATGTTCACACACTGCTGAATTATAAATCATTAAAAAATATTGAGTCTCGCCGCCGAGATCCACAACTCTCATGTAGACAAAATTACTCATGTTTGTTTAATTTGAAGCCAAACATTTGTTTAAACGCGCATCCCAATAATAGTGATTTAATCGGCTGAAAATTAAAAACGACTACTGTCGTACATATAGCGCTTAAAAGCTGTAAAGTGGAGGACATTCGAGGAATATCATCGAACTCTTTGCACTTTCATGAGTGGGATACAAAGGTCACCAGAATTTCGACAAAGAAAAAATGCTGATAAAACTGACGAACCACAGGACATTTGATAATTTCAAACATAATGGGAGTCAACGAAACACGTATTGGAAACACGAAAAGCCAAATTAGGGCAAGAGAGATCTAATCTACGTATGCCTACCTACAGGTTTCAAAGGGTTAAAAAAACATAGTAATTAAAAGTTTATTTTGCTTATTTTTTTACTAGCGGCGCCAGCCATACAGCTTTCTGATCACGATCACGTGACTAGCGGTGTATGACGTCACTCAGCCGGATGTGACGTCATCACAGAGAGGCCCGGATGGAGAAGTTTAAGGAAATAGCATTTTCCGTTTGATCCACGGACTTAATGGCGATATGTTTTCAACAAAAGCTGGGGGTAATCAAGGCGGAGAGCAGTTTTGACCTATAAACCCTATAGTTGCTGAATCCGCCGTGACCTTTTAAACCCTATGATTGCTGAATCCGTCGTCACCGTTTAAGTCCTAAGTCCTATGGTTGCTGAATCTGTCGTCACCCTTTTCTTGCTAGTGTCGCATATAAACGCGCAATATTTAGATTAAGAATTTTTTTTTTAATTTTACACCAGACTTGACTCTGGTGCTGCTGAATTGTTTGATTCTATTTTTCGTCATTTGAAGCTGGAATTGCTAACGCAATTTCCGGCTTCAAATTACGAAAATATTACTATTGATGAAAAATTGATGAACCTCCTTCCTCAAACTATTCTCCCAATTTAACTTGCATTTATTCTAGCTTGATACCGTAGATAAACGGGCCTTGCAGCACAAGTGTTAATTTGCGATGAGTATTTAGAATCCATACAACACAGCATCTTTGGATATAAGGTCAGGTCAGGGCGGATCCACAACTTGTGGCGATAGGTTATCAAGCTTACATTTTGTTAGACTCCTGCAATATTTCTTTTAACTTTGACTTAACCCCTTGTTTGTTTGTTTGTCTCCATTTTTCGTCATTTAAAACTCGAAACGCTAACGCAATTTCCAGCTTCAAAAGACGAAAATGTATATATATTTTAATATACATCTTCTAAAGATAATTTTTTGACTAGCTGCACATCTACCACCAACTATATTATCTATTTCAGTGACATATATATATGGTTTAAAATCAGCTGAAATATATATATGGGTCTAGAAGTACAATGGTTACAACAATACTTGTTTATCTTTCTCATCTGATAAAAAATTCAAGTTTTAAAGTTCTAAAAGCTCACACCTTATTCGTGGAACGAGTGCTGTATTTTACCATATCGCACTCAAATGATCACCATTTGCATATCCAGCAGTAACTGATACTTGAAAAGTAAGCAGTTACTGCTTTATAAAATACACTTTCCCTTTGAAAACACTTGACAAGGTTACGAATGGCTCATTTATTAATACATTTTAAGCTGATCCTGGCAGTGACGGCTCACTATGACGACTGTGCCTCGTGACGGCTTACTATGACGCCGGCGTCCCAGTGACGGCTTACTATCACGGCGGTGCCTAGACTACTTGATGGCGAGCAGTTTTTTCGCCTCTCAATCTCCTGCTTCCTCCATTTCAAACTTTAAAAGAATTCTTCCGCGCGCACGAGTAGATTGATCAGAGACCCGGATGCAGAGCGACTCGCGTCATAAATCTCGCGCACTGAACGGGGGGGGGGGGGTACACATCAGCAGAGGGGGGTATACACATCAGCAGTGGGAGAAGGGTACACAGCAAAAACAAGACGCTGCTCCATTAGCAATTTACCCTTGATTCCTAAAGCGCTGAAATATTTTTGTAAAAACCATGGAAACCAAAGTGTTTTTTTTTTAGATTTGAAATCATCATAAATGTCTTATTTAGCTCTTTCTGATTCATTTAAATACCTATGTTATGGGTCTACGGCCATTAGAAATATATTTACTCTTACAGCGCGGGGATCGTCTTTAGACGTCAGAATCTGACGTCTACAGACGTCAGATTTTGACGTCTAAAGTCGATCCCCGCGCTGTAGGGGTTAAAGTGCTAAGCACAACTATTGTCTTTTTAATTTATTTCATGAGTCGATTAAATCACTGATATTTGGAATGAGATGTGTTTAAAAATCAAGACTTGCAAATGTTTGATCTCAAATGAAACAAATATGCGTAATTTTCATTCACTTTAAGTCGTGGATCGCGGTAGCGGGACACAACCTCAATTTAACCCTTTAAGCCATCACGATGCATTAAAGCATCATTTTACATCCTCGAAAACTAACTTGATTTTCTTATGACTGGAGGTTTAAAAAAAAAATCCATGAAACTATTTTACCACTACATGACATTTTTCTTTAATTTTTCAACCACATCAAATCATCTTCTTCAACTACAAGTCGGGAATTGCGGCAGCAACTCGCGGCTTGTAGTGGAAGTAGATGACAATGATAAATTCAGGCCTGAAAGGGTTAAATTATTGAATTCAGCGCTCAAAGGGTTAATGCTGCACCAGACGTGTTTTATCCTCAAGCTGATTAGAAATATAATCTAGGCCACCCTTAGAGAACCAATGCCTCTAACTGCAGCATTCATTTTAACAATTAAAAATGAATAGTAGTATAATTTTAAATAAAGACAAACAGCGACAAACGCAGCTACAAAAAATATACCCGGAAAAAACCAATACTGTTATATTTACGTAGTCGGTGACCTAGTTTTAAATCAACGTTGGCCCAATGTTGATATAATTAAATCTTTGTCTCACATCTCTTGTTTGTAAATAAAATGACTCAGGCGTTAGGCCACTTTTGTGCACATACAGGCTAAATTGTTTGCAGGGGCAGGGCTGGTATTCTTCTGCCCCGGATTGTAGGCCTGTGATTGGTCAGGATGGCCAGCTAGACCAATGAGATGCCTTAGATGTAGGTCAACTGTGATTTGAGAATGTCAAATCAAATCAAATTTTATTACCATATTATATCCGTACAGAATTCAGGGTATTTACATTATTAGTGGTACATTATTATAATACATTGATGTAGGCCTAATAAATATGTGACAGTTGTTTAACAACTTTTTTATTAGGTTATGTAAGATGTATCTTTTTAAAGCCAAATAATATACCATTGAAATTTCCAATATATTTTGTGGGAAATCATTCAATTTCGGAGTTGCCTGTTTCTTTTAAATAAAATATAGTTGTGTCAGTTGAAGCTGGAGAGAGCATTAGCAATTCTAGCTTGAAATGAATGAAAATATTAATTTAACCCTTTCAAGCCTGAATTTACCATTGTCATCTTCATCCACTACAAGCCGCGAATTGCTGCCGCAATTCTCGACTTGTAGTGGATGAATATGAGCTGAAGTGGGTGAAAAATTAAAGAAAATTGCCATATATTGGTAAACCAGTTTCATGAAAATTTTCGTTCTAAAACCAATGGTTGTAGGAAAATTGAGTCTGTTTTCAGAGACGAGCGTGTGTATTATTTAACCCTTTCACTTCTAATCACAACAATAGCCGTTTCTTAAAACAGTTTGATTATACCATTAAATATTTGTTATTGGGAACGAAATGTGTGTTTAAACAACAAGATTTGCAAATATTTGTTCTCAAACTAAACAAATATGAGTAATTTTCACCCACTTGAAGTTATGGGTCGCGCTAGCGAAACACAACTTCAAGTGTGTGAAAATTAAATTGTATTACTCCACGTATCGTATATATTACGCTCCATACTCTCCCCTTGTACTTAAAGTGTACATCTCTTTTACTCACCGTATCGTATATAATAACTCTTTCACTGCTAGGATCGACTACAACCGTTTTTAATCTGTTTTACTAGCACATTAAATCACAGAAATTGATAATGAAATGTGTGTATAAACATCAACATTTGCAAATGTTTGATCTGAAATTAAACAACTATGAGTAATTTTCACCCACTTGAAGTTATTGGTCGCGGTAGCGAGACACAACTTCAATTGGGTGACGTATTTAATTATATGACTCAGGGCTTTAAGGGAGTTTTATTATATCATATACTTATATTTGTAAAATAATAATAATAATAATAATAATAATAATAATAATAATAATAATAATAACATCTTTATTTTCAGAGGGTGAACCCAATAAGCCGAAGCTCATCTGCCTTGGGACCCTCAAGGCGTACACACTAATATGACAGAAATCGAAATGTAATAAACATACAATATTTAATAAAAGCATGCTGTACAAAACCAAAAGGCAGCAACTGCATACAGCTTCTGCTCTTTGGGTCTGAAAAGCAGGGTAAAACATACCACATTACACTACACAGTGCACACCTTCTGGAGCCCGATATATAAATATTTAATAAACTACTTGGCATGTCCAGTCAGTGATAGAGTGGAGTATTAAAGTATTAACTAGTATTATCTCAGTATCCTATATACTACCATGCTATGCCGAATCACAGTAACTGGTGATATCATATCAGCAATACTGTTTTTTTTCAACTTTTTAAACATGCAATGCGAAACAGCTGTAACTGTTGATACCATATAAGCTATTACTGCTTTTTATAACTTTTTTAACATGCAATGCCAAACAGCTGTAACTGATCATTTTTCATATAATCAGTACTGCTTTTTCTCTTCGCATTGCAGAATATGATGGATAATCAAAGGTTACCAGCAGTATCTGCTTACTTAACAGTGACTTTTGTTTACCATTGCATTGCAAAATAGATAAGAAAAAGGAAATTTAAACAACAGTAACTGCTTAATTCCAAGCAAGTAAGCAGTTACTGTTTTTTGACTTTTTCTACTATGTAATGTCAAACAGTGGTAACTAGTTACTTCCAATCAGGACGGTACTGCTTTTTTACTTTGCCCAACACTATACTGTCAATACTCAATATCATAGACACTCATCTCAGTCGGTAACATACATTACCACAGCGTTGTGCCAATGCCTTGCCGGAGTCTAGGCAAGGCAAGGCATTGGCACAACACTGTGGCAATGTATTTGATTCGCTGTTATCACCAATGATATCTATACAAAGTACGATAGCCGATGACACTGTCAGATTGTTACGTCTTTAACTGTAAACACGCTATTGGGACGACTTTTATTAAGATTTGTGATTTAGGCATGGGTAGTCAGAGCCTAAGGTGTAGGGAGAATATGACGATGATTTATCATCAGCAATGATAATGACGTGGAATATAGGTCTAAAATAGAGCATGGGCTACATTGATGACATACATTGTAACGTCAGATTGTTACATCTTTACCAGTGTAAACACGCTATTAGGACGACTTTTACCACGCTTTGTGAGTTAGGCCCGGGTAGTCAGAGCCTACATCTGTGGGGAAAATGATGGATTGTGCTTTAACATTATCAATGATGACAACGTGGATTATAGATCTTAATAGAGCATGGATTACATTGACCAGATATATTGTTATATTCACAAGCACCCTGGATTTAATGTGATCATTTTGTTTGAACGTCAAATCCAGCCATGGAGCTGATGAATTCACAAGTTTGTGTTATTTTAGAGGAGCATGGTGTGGATTAGCTCACAGTCTTCATGTTTTGACCCAAACCGATGCCGAGGTGAGCGATAATAGGTGATTATGGCTGCAGGTCAAAGTTCACACATCGCGCGTTTACTTATCAAGTCATTTATAGTCTATACATGTATATATTATATACACATCAGTCTTCAAGTCCTTTGAGATACATATCGCTTTCATATTCTATACATATCGTATTTTTTTTCACCAACAACAATTATCATCATATCTTTCATGAACGATATGTGTGGCTTTCGTGAACGATGCAATTATCCAGCAAATACGACACCCAACCAATGCTGGTTCAATGGCCCAATGTCGCATGTTTGATAATTATAATTTTCCATGAATGTTATTTGCCGATTTCATAAATACAATACAATTACCATTATAGTCTCATCTAGACGATATAGTCATATCGTTTTCAGAAAACGATAGATCCCTCAAATAAACGATACATATATATCGTTCTTTTGAAATTCCCATAATGATATAGGGTACATATAGCTCCATCCACCTCTCATTTTACCAAATCTGAATAATTTTCACTTTCTTGAAGTTGTGAATCGCGGCAGCGAGACACAACTTCAAGAGAGTGAGAAATTGGAGTTGATCAGCGGTTAAAGGGATAAGGGGTAAGCACGAATATAATAGTTTTTAATCATTTTCATTACGAGATTAAAGCACTTTTTTTGGGAATAAAATGTGTGTTCCAACATCAACATTCGCAATTTCTTGGTCTGAAATAAAACAAATATGAGTATTTTTCACCCACTTGAAGTTGTGGGTCGCGGTAGCGAGAATCAACCTCAAGTGACCGTAGACCCATAACATAGGTATTCAAATGAAGCAATAATATCTAACTAGAGGTGAGTTGTGACTTTTCAAGTAACAATAATGTTTGGACTACGTTTTGTGCGTTTGTTTGCGACCATTTTAAATATTGTTGGGTTATTTTTATTATGAGAGATTTATTGAAATTTTAGATTTCTGGATTCTGACTTCTTTGTTGGTTTAATGCTGTATCATTGTCTGCGACGCTAGCCAAACATTAAAACAACATTGCGTCGACGTTTCGTGTTTGATGCAATTACAACTGTTAGTTCAATGTTAATTTGTAGCATTTGAAAGGTTCTACTGTTCTTATCAAGCACCCAATGTTGGTTCAGAGCTGAGCAACCCTCTGAGACGCTGGCCCCACATTGAAACATTATTGGATATGGGCCTCTGTATTTTAATTGATTAAATGTAGAGGGTTTTCAAAGGGTGCAAGCCGGTCGTGTCGCCTCTGACATATTGACTGGCCAAGATCAATTCATGGGCTTCTTCCGACATGTACATCAATGTACCACCATTGATCCACATAGTAAACCAGAAAATCCTGGATAAATCCGGAAGAACATGATGTATGCCTTAGAAAAGTTATTGCACACCTCCCCAAGACTTAAGGAACATTATAAGCCCCCTAGGTGTACATCATTGGGCAAACATTGATTAGCACTTAATGATCCAGAAAATAATTCAGCGCTGTGAAGGTTAATCTGAAGTGCCTTTAGCTACTATACCCGCCGTCAGATTAACTTGTATCGCATGTTTTTAGCCGATTTCTCAGTCAATTCTCAACCGATTGTGATGAAATTTTGCAAGGACTATTTTCGAGCGGCGACTACCGTAAAATTTTCATCCAAAAATATTGTATACTTCAAAAGTTAGACCATTTGACATGTAGTAAATTTGTAATTACGACGTCCCTCTATAAACCCATTCAACTGGTTGAAATAATGTTTGTTTTTAGCCCTGAATTGCATTACATGCCAGATGGTCTAACTTTTAGCAATACAATATTTTCCGATGAAAAATCTTCGATAGTCGCCGCGTGACTCGAAAATAGTACTTGCAAAATTTCATGAAAATCGGTTGAGAATTGACTGAGAAATCGGCGACAAACATGCGATACAAGTTAATCTGACGGCGGGTATAACTCTAACTATCGCTGCTCACATTTCTGACGCGATAATGTATCGCCTTGTAAGTCGTCAGATGACTTTTGTGATGCTGATGTTCCAGTCTAAATAGAGTGTCAAATTATAAATTGGCAGATCAAATGTAGAAAGGAAGGGGTGTATCGATTAAAAATGGAGGTAATTAATTCCAGCCACCACACCTTGGTTTAATTAATTGTGCATTGATACCTTAATGAGTCATCTAGGGTAGATCTAATTAAGGAAATCGACCCCAACAAAACAATTGAACTATCCGTGCCTGCCAGTGAGCCTAGGAGACTTTACTCTCTGTGTGACAGATGTAACGCGATCAGCCATTAGCTGTCATCTAACGAGCCTCCTCATAGGTTTACACACACGCATGCGCGGTGCGTGACAAGCTGTGTACATCCGGTATTGTTCTCAAATTGTAAACACCCCTCACCTTTTAGTCTTCACAGCCGTTTCTAGTTAACCCTTTAAACTCTCATGGCGCCTGGGAGCATCATTTCGTATCCAAGAAAATGACCTTACATTCCTTTTCCTATATCGCAGGGTTCTCCTTGGGTTGCATGGTGAGTGTACTGAAGGGTTCTTTTTAACCCTTCAACCGCCAAATTATTCAATCTGAATTTTCACCCACTTGAAATTGTGTCTCGCTGACGCGATCCACAACTTCAAGTGAGTGAAAATTATTCAGATTTGACAAAATGGAGGTCAACTGTTTTCAAATATTGCTGATTGATGTCACATTTCATCTTCAACATGTTCAAAAGGGGGTACTTCATTTGCTAAAAAAAATAAAAACCCAGTATATGCGGCACCGGCGGTTAAAGGGTTAAATAATGTATATTGTTTAAAATGATATTGTATCCGCCTTCGCGCTAGTGTGTTTTGGCAAAGATAATATAGTGTATTTTATCATACTCGCGCTCGCGCTCGCGCTCACGTTGGTATGTTTTATGCTTTAACCCTTTAACCACCGGTGTCGCATATATTCGGGTTTTCAATTTATTAGCGCATTAAGTACCACCTTTCAAACATGTTAAAAAATAAAATATGACATCAATCAGCAATATTTGAAAACAGTTGACCTCCATTTTTTGTCAAATCTGAATAATTTTCACTCACTTGAAGTTGTGGATCGCGTCAGCGAGACACAACTTCAAGTGGGTGAATATTCAGATTGAATAATTTTGCGGTTAAAGGGTTAACCCTTGAAGTACTGACAGATTTTCGTATAAACCATCGACACCCAAGGTATTTTTTAATTTTAAATCATCATAAATGTCTTATAGTTAGCTCTTTTCGCTTCATTTGAAAACCTATGTTATGGGTCTACGACCATTATAAATATGTAATCCTTTCAGTGCGGGGATCGTCTTTATACGTCAGAATCTGACGTCTAGTGACGTCACATTCTGGAGTCAAATATTTCAGCACTTTAACCCTTTCAAGCCTAAGTTTACCATTGCAATTCGCGACTTCTAGTGGATGAAGACGATTTAAAGTGGGTGAAAATTGCCATGTATTTGTAAACCAGTTTAATGGGAATTTTCATTCCAAAAAACCCTTGGTTGTAGGAAAATTAAATATGTTTTCAGGGATGTAAAATGATGCTTTAATGCATCATGAGGTCTTAAAGGGTTAAGGGGAAGAAATTGTAGTGCAAATCAGGTGTAGATTTACCATTGATATATTCAGGTGAATTACAGTGCGCAACTTGATCTTTTTATCTTATATAAGATAATTATTACATGAAACATAATCCAGATCTTGTCCAAGATATCAACATATTACTCCCTTTTATTTGCATTATTTATAACTAATTTCTAAAAATGACCTAATCTGAT
Organism: Flabesymbios commensalis; assembly: GCA_964017125.1. Taxonomy (NCBI): domain Eukaryota; kingdom Metazoa; phylum Annelida; class Polychaeta; order Terebellida; family Flabelligeridae; genus Flabesymbios; species Flabesymbios commensalis. Next base: position 66,279,289 of record OZ024917.1, on the reverse strand, counting down.
GTTATTAAATAGTGAAATGAAAACACAAACATGATGTTTATTACATCGCAGCCCACGGTATCACACTATCAGTATGTATAGTACTGCTAGTTCCCTTTTTGTGGTATTTGGGAAACTAACTGGATTTATTAAACATAGGATCGTTTATCTTAGAAGAAGAAGTCTGGATAAGAATACAATTTCAAGCTTCTTAATGATGATTCATATTTCACAAGTTTCAGTCTCACGTATAATTGGTAAACATGATAATGACAGTCTTAGTGATAACGTATTTATTAAACACTCATGCAAAAGTTATATGTCTCAATTTCTGTGAGTAGCTGTTTTTGACAGCCACCTGGTTGACTGCCTGCACAACACTGCCTCACCCAGGCCGCAACACTCTTTTTCCCCGCGTCACAGGGCTGCGTCCCTACATATGTGTGTGCCCGCGGATCCGGCCTCCCTGCCATTGTCAGTACGGCATTGGTACAACGCTGAAACTCAAGCCAAGCTCTGATTGATTGGCTGGATGTTAGCATAGCACACCCTACTTATCATTGTATTATTTCGAACTTTAACAGTACATGGCCATTTCTTTCATTTGTTGAATTTATTAGTTTGACATTTTTGGCGCAGTAATCGACTTCAGACGTCAGAATCTGACGTCTGTAGAATAACATACTATAATGGCCGTAGACCCATAACATAAGTATTCAAATGAAACAGAAAGAGCTAACTAAGACATGTATGATGATTTCAAATTGAAAAAACCCTTTCATTTCCATGATTTATGTTAAAATACTTCAATGCTTTAATATTTTAATAATTTCAGCAATTTATTTTCAAAAGCAAACCGATATTTTCTGTATTTTATGTGGCATATGTTTGTGTATTTTCATGATTCTAGATATTTTATAAATCGTTCCTAGAGAAATCGGCCCAAGTACGGTATTCTACCCCATAATTTAAATAACAACTGAATGACGGCCGTGATTGGTTGATTTTGTCATGTGACAGGCTGAGCCACTCTCCCATTCGTCGGGGGTAGAATACTATATTTGGCCCGAGCATTTATCTCAGTCTATGAGGCCTTATAACTCCTAGACTAGAGGTTTTGCTGAGGAAATATGCATTCCATAGGTGGTCTGCGTATTTCATATCGATTTGTTTCAATAAATATTTTTTTGACCTAATCGTTGCGTTTTACTTGTGTGTTTTCAGACTTTCAACAACAAGTCTAACATGCAGCGTCACTCTAAGGAGGTGCATGGAATGCAGGATAAAGCTCATAAATGTACGAAATGTCTGAAATCATTTGCCTCCTCACAGCAACTGGCCCAACACTCCCTGGTGCACAGCAACGTACGCAAATACCAGTGCAAGTACTGCGAGAAGGCGTTCAAACAGCTGTCACACGTGCAACAACATGAACGCATGCATACTGGTAAGTACAACACAAACAAACAACATGAGGGCATGTATGCTGGTAAGTACAGCAACATTAACGCATGCATACTGATAAGTGCAACAACATGAACGCATGCATACTGATAAGTGCAACAACATGAACGCATGCATGCTGATAAGTAAAACAACATGAACGCATGCATGCTGATAGGTACAACAACATGAACGCATGCATACTGGTAAGTACAACGAAAACAAACAACATGAACGCATGCATACTGATAAGTGCAACAACATGAATGCATGTATACTGATAAGTGCAACAACATGAACGCATGCATACTGGTGAGTACACCAACATGAACGCATGCATACTGATAAGTGCAACAACATGAATGCATGCATACTGGTAAGTAAAACAACATGAACGCATGCATACTGATAAGTACAACGAAAACAAACAGCATGAAGGCATGCATGCTGGTAAGTACAACAACAAAAACAACATGAACGCATGCATACTGATAAGTACAACATCATGAACGCATGCATACTGGTAAGTACAACAAAAAAAAACATGAAGGCATGTATGCTGGTAAGTACAACAACATGAACGCATGCATACTGATAAGTGCAACATGAACGCATGCATACTGATAAGTATGTAGCCGTGGTTATTTCACATTAGGTTAGTTTCAGTACAACAACATCAACGCATGCATACTGGTAAGTACAACATGAACGTATACATACTGGTAAGTACAACAACATGAACGCATGCATACTGAGAAGTACAACAACATTAACGCATGCATACTGGTAAGTACAACATGAACGCATGCATACTGGTAAGTACAACAACATGAACGCATGCATACTGGTAAATACAGCAAAAAAAACAACATGAACGCATGCATACTGATATGTACAACAACATGGACGCATGCATGCTGATAAGTGCAACATCATGCATGCATTATAAAATGATCTTATTTTTAAGATTTTTAGTCATTATACTAGTAGCGTGCCAATCATAATTTTATAACCAGTAGAGTACCAAGCTATTGTCTCTTACTTTATTTTCTCTTTCTCAGGAGAACGTCCTTATGCCTGCACGTACCAGGAATGTACCAAAGCTTTTGCCCAACTGTCAAACCTTCAACAGCATCTGAAAAACCACGAGACAAGAAATGCGGACCCTGAGAGAAAACCTCATCCGTGTAAGATATGTGATCGGAGATACATTACCGAGGCGAGCCTGAACAACCATATATCAAAGGTGGGTACCAGCCTGAACAACCATATATCAGAGGTGGGTACCAGCCTGAACAACCATATATCAAAGGTGGGTACCAGCCTAAACCTCATCCGTGTAAGATATGTGATCGGAGATACATTACCGAGGCTAGCCTGAACAACCATATATCAAAGGTGTGTACCAGCCTGAGCAACCATATATCAAAGGTGGGTATCAGCCTACTGTGCAGGATATGTGATCGGAGATGCATCATTGAGCCGAGCCTGAACAACCATATATCAAAGGTGGGTACCAGACTGAACAACCATATATCAAAGGTGGGTGCCAGCCTGAACAACCATATATCAAAGGTGGGTACCAGCCTGAACCTCATCCGTGTAAGATATGTGATCGGAGATACATAACCGAGGCTAGCCTGAACAACCATATATCAAAGGTGGGTGCCAGCCTGAACAACCATATATCAAAGGTGGGTACCAGCCTGAGCAACCATATATCAGAGGTGGGTACCAGCCTGAACAACCATATATCAAAGGTGGGTATCAGCCTAAACCTCATCCGTGTAAGATATATGATCGGAGATACATTACCGAGGCAAGCCTGAACAACCATATATAAAAGGTGGGTACCAGCCTGAACAACCATATATAAAAGGTGGGTGCCAGCCTGAACAACCATATATAAAAGGTGGGTGCCAGCCTGAACAACCATATATCAAAGGTGGGTGGTAGCCTGAACAACCATATATCAAAGGTGGGTACCAGCCTGAACAACCATATATCAAAGGTGGGTACCAGCCTGAGCAACCATATATCAAAGGTGGATGCTAGCCTGAACAACCATATATCAAAAGTGGGTACCAGCCTAAACAACCATATATAAAAGGTGTGTACCAGCCTGAACAGCTATATATTAAATGTGGGTACTAACCTAAGCAACCTTATATCAAAGGTGGGTAACAGCCCAAGCAACCAAATATTAAAGGTGCGTACCAACATGAACAATTATATATCAAAGGTGGGTAACAACATAAGCAACCAAATATCAAAAATGCGCACCAACATGAACAAATATATATATCAAAGGTGGGTATCAGCTTGAACAACCATATACCAAGGGTGCGTACCAGCTTGAACAACCATATGTTAAAGGTCAGTACCAGCCTGAACAACCATATATCAAAGGTGGGTGCCAGCCTGAACAACCATAATAATACAAATAATAATAATAATAATAATAATAATAATAATAATAATAATAAAATGTTCTTATATAGCGCAGTTCCAGTCCGTGGGTCTGCTCAGGGCGCTGTACAGACTAAAAGTTTATTAAGGTCTCACCACACAAATTCATTCGCGCATATCATTATAAAGTTTAAGAATAAGAAAGTTAGTCTCTTTTAAAAAATTGTGGCTCTTTGCAGCAGCTCCTGTGGTGATTATTACGGAAATATCATTTTGATACCATTTTAAATCGATTCTGTGATGTTTTGTTGTAGCAAAAGCATCGAAATGATAAAAAATAGATCTAACAGGAAGTCCTTGCGCTGGCTGTAACAAGGCTCTTCTAAAAAACAAGGTCAATTTTTTTCTAGGTCGCCCTGGGGAGAGTGGGGCAAGAGCTTATTCTAGGCTAAAATAGCAGGAAAGTAAGCAGATTCACATACCTTTTTATTTTTTATTTTGAAAGAGAACAGCAGGATGGTTAAAATGATATATAAGGTTATTTACATTTCCCCATTTGAGGAGTGCTGGGAGGCCTGAGCGTATGGGTCATAATACATGTAAGTCTATGGGACGGGTATTATGTGTGGTGAGACGTTAAGGCCATAGTTCCAGAAAACACATTTTCGCGCCTGTGGGATGTTTTATTGCTACTAGACCATTAATTTTGCTCATTTATTATCACCAGGCAGCCAATTCAGCAAAAAATATAATATAGACATGTTTTCTAGCGAATTTAACGAAACTAATTTGATAATGTTCAATTATGGCCCATATACCAAGCACTCGTCCATATAGCACTGAAACAGTTGTAAGTTCAACTTGGTTCTTTCGCTTCTCCACATTGATTTTCTAGTCCTTTGGTATTTATACCTCTTTTGTTTGTGTGTATAATGTCCGTACATCACTATTCTGAAGAAATAAAATCATTCATTGCCCAATTTCAAGACGAGTCTCTGAAAAAATAGACAATTCCATACAGATGCTTCATGAAAATGGAAAATTATGTTGTAATATCGAAAAACGGGCCATTTCTCGAGATCTAGTAATAAACAGGGGAATTTCATTTTGCGTTTGTGTGCCTTCTGCTCATCGGAATTGGACAAGGTTTTCTTTTTCGATTTCAGAATAAAATGTATTTTCTAGCTCACTTGAAAAATATATTCCATAAACATGTTTATTTCCCTTAAGGTCTCACCACACAAATTCATTCGCGCATATCATTATAAAGTTTAAGAATAAGAAAGTTAGTCTCTTTTAAAAAATTGTGGCTCTTTGCAGCAGCTCCTGTGGTGATTATTACGGAAATATCATTTTGATACCAATTTAAATCGATTCTGTGATGTTTTGTTGTAGCAAAAGCATCGAAATGATAAAAGATAGATCTAACAGGAAGTCCTTGCGCTGGCTGTAACAAGGCTCTTCTAAAAAACAAGGTCAATTTTTTTCTAGGTCGCCCGGGGGAGAGTGGGGCAAGAGCTTATTCTAGGCTAAAATAGCAGGAAAGCAAGCAGATTCACATACCTTTTTTATTTTTTATTTTGAAAGAGAACAGCAGGATGGTTAAAATGATATATAAGGTTATTTACATTTCCCCATTTGAGGAGTGCTGGGAGGCCTGAGCGTATGGGTCATAATACATGTAAGTCTATGGGACGGGTATTATGTGTGGTGAGACGTTAAGGCCATAGTTCCAGAAAACACATTTTCGCGCCTGTGGGATGTTTTATTGCTACTAGACCATTAATTTTGCTCATTTATTATCACCAGGCAGCCAATTCAGCAAAAAAATATAATATAGACATGTTTTCTAGCGAATTTAACGAAACTAATTTGATAATGTTCAATTATGGCCCATATACCAAGCACTCGTCCATATAGCACTGAAACAGTTGTAAGTTCAACTTGGTTCTTTCGCTTCTCCACATTGATTTTCTAGTCCTTTGGTATTTATACCTCTTTTGTTTGTGTGTATAATGTCCGTACATCACTATTCTGAAGAAATAAAATCATTCATTGCCCAATTTCAAGACGAGTCTCTGAAAAAATAGACAATTCCATACAGATGCTTCATGAAAATGGAAAATTATGTTGTAATATCGAAAAACGGGCCATTTCTCGAGATCTAGTAATAAACAGGGGAATTTCATTTTGCGTTTGTGTGCCTTCTGCTCATCGGAATTGGACAAGGTTTTCTTTTTCGATTTCAGAATAGAATGTATTTTCTAGCTCACTTGAAAAAAAATATTCCATAAACATGTTTATTTCCCTTAAGGTCTCACCACACAAATTCATTCGCGCATATCATTATAAAGTTTAAGAATAAGAAAGTTAGTCTCTTTTAAAAAATTGTGGCTCTTTGCAGCAGCTCCTGTGGTGATTATTACGGAAATATCATTTTGATACCAATTTAAATCGATTCTGTGATGTTTTGTTGTAGCAAAAGCATCGAAATGATAAAAGATAGATCTAACAGGAAGTCCTTGCGCTGGCTGTAACAAGGCTCTTCTAAAAAACAAGGTCAATTTTTTTCTAGGTCGCCCGGGGGAGAGTGGGGCAAGAGCTTATTCTAGGCTAAAATAGCAGGAAAGCAAGCAGATTCACATACCTTTTTTATTTTTTATTTTGAAAGAGAACAGCAGGATGGTTAAAATGATATATAAGGTTATTTACATTTCCCCATTTGAGGAGTGCTGGGAGGCCTGAGCGCATGGGTCATAATACATGTAAGTCTATGGGACGGGTATTATGTGTGGTGAGACGTTAAGAGTTTTAAAATAAGGTAAGGCATGTTTAAAAGTCATATGCGTGTATGAAAAGATGTTTTTTTAGCTTTGTTTATAGGAGCTCAGTGTAGGACTTGAAGTGATATGAGTAGGTATCTTGTTCTATAAGGTGGGACCAGCCTTACAAAACAAAACATCTCACCATTCTCATGAGGTTCTCCTGGCACAATTCAGCCTGTATGTGCACAAAATTGGCCTGAAGCCCGATTAATTCCATTTCATATGTACAAAAGGCTCGATCACCGAAAGTCACAAGGCGTGTCCGTGGCTCTATCAACCGGTTCTTCACCCCTGATCGTAGATTAGACTCAGCACACGAACGTTATTTCTCTCAAACTTCCCATTGATATGTCTACTGATATAATGTCCGCTTTAAATTTCTTAAAAATTAACCAATAATTTCATCCTCACATAAACACTCTTTGCTTACAGAATGTATGTTTTCGATATTAAAATAATTCAGACAAACGGTTTTACGGTAATGTGACTGTGTGAACATTCGCAATGTATTCTGCCAAGTTGTGAACTTAAGTGAAATAAAAACAGTTGAAAATGATGTAAAACACATCTTAATCACCTAATGATAAACATTAACATTAATTCACTTTCGTCTCAGATTCCGACAAAAAACACGAGAGAAAGAGAGCATCGTGTCATAGTTGATTTATTAATAATTTTAATGCTTATCCCTTTAATTAAATTGGTGAAACTTATTCAACTTCCGATTTGCAATCGATTTTTACCTGTTCGTGCATGTGTTTTTCAGCACTCGATTCTCAAATAAAAGACAAAATAGGTTATTTAATTATTTTAAATTTTATTCCAAGTGTATTGTTTTATTTTTTCATCTGGACTGGGACACACCACAAACTGGATCTACTACTTTATGTAATTTAATTCAATAAGATGTGTTAAATTTTTATTTTGATATTTCACCCAGGTGTTTAAAGATAAGATCCACTGTCAATGATGCAGAATCATTTTGCGTGCGCTTGAGAAGAACTAACAGTGTATTTTAGTTCAAATTATTTTTGCTGACATATTTGTATGGTAAAACTATTTTAAAAAATCATTCTATTATATATATTACTATTAACCCTTTCACTGTGGGGACCGTCTTTATACGTCTGAATCTGACGTCTGTAGACGTCAGCTTCTGATGCCTAAAGACGGTCCCCGCACTGAAAAAAATAACATAATTAACAAGGCCGTAGACCCTTAACATAGGTATTCAAATGACTCAGAAAGAGCTAACTAAGACATTCATAATGATTTCAAATTGAGAAAAAACCTTTGGTGTCCATGGTTTTTACAAACAAATATTCCAGCGCCTTAAGGGTTAATGCCTAATTGCCATGGTGACCCAACATGTTACATCACCTCGTTATGTATTTATGCATGTTGTGTCCGCGTAGACGAATAATCAATCCGCAGTCACAATCAGTCTGTTCTTGGCATACGCCATTACATATATAATCTGGTATGTTTCCTATCTTCATCATATAGAGTCAGCCCGCAGTCACAGTCAGTCTGTTCTTATCATACGCCATTACATATTACATCTGGTATGGTTTCTACCTCTGTTATATAGAGTCACCCGCAGTCACAGTCAGTCTGTTCTTGGCATACGCCATTACATATTACATCTGGTATGTTTCTATCTCTGTTATATAGAGTCACCCGCAGTCACAATCAGTCTGTTCTTGGCATACGCCACTATATATTACATCTGGTGAGGTTTCTATCTCTGTTATATAGAGTCAGCCCGCAGTCACAATCAGTCTGTTCTTGGCATACGCCGCTACATATTACATCTGGTGTGGTTTCTATCTCTGTTATATAGAGTCACCCGCAGTCACAATCAGTCTGTTCTTGTCATACGCCGCTACATATTACATCTGGTATGTTTCTTATCTCTGTTATATAGAGTCACCCGCAGTCACAATCAGTCTGTTCTTGTCATACGCCGCTACATATTACATCTGGTATGTTTCTTATCTCTGTTATATAGAGTCACCCGCAGTCACAGTCAGTCTGTTCTTGTCATACGCCGCTACATATTACATCTGATATGGTTCCTATTTCTATCTTATAGAGTCACCCGCAGTCACAGTCAGTCTGTTCTTGTCATACGCCACTATATGTTACATCTCGTATGGTTCTTATCTCTATCATATAGAATCACCCCGCAGTCACAGTCAGTCTGTTCTTGTCAGACGCCACTGAATAATATCAATGTTAGCTTTATCACTGTATTATCTAATAAATATTTTTTTAGTTTTAGCTCTTACTCTTACTTTAGAGCATATTTTAATAGTTTCAAAATAAAGAGCAGATTGTTTTTTATAGCTTGAAGTGTCAAAAATCAAATTTGAAATGTGAATCTTTTTAAATGCTATAACCATTTAAACGCCAATCAAGATATAATAATTTTTATTCTTTTTTTTAGAATCTCAAATTTAAATAATATATCCGTGTTTTATAAACAAATATTAAAAATATTCGGTTTCAAATTTAATTAATATGAATAAACATAACACTTCAAGAAGGTTAAAATTAGACAATTAGCGCTCAAATGACTGGATTTAATTTGAACACGAGAAATGGCAGATCTCAGGGAAGCACCGTGTAATAATTTTATAAAATAATTTTTAATCATTGGATAATAAACAAAGTAGAACGCATATTTTATCTCACATTTCACGAAAAATGAGCAAAAAAACAAACGCGTCAAAATCTAGTTATTAATTATTTCAGGTTATGAAGATTTTTTAGTTAATCAATTTCAAAATTAAATTTAAATTTATTGATTTTTTCTTGTTTCTCGACTGTGTTTTGATATTTAATTTCGTGATTTCTAATTTGAAATAATATTTGGCGTTTTATTGCAGTGTTTTTAATTGTTTTCCTCGTTAAAGTTTAACTTTTGTTCAGCTCAGTTTCGCGGATCAACTGCCAAAAAATAAATAATAAATTAGAAAAACTGCGTATTATGAAGAGTGATCGTAATAACATTTTGTGTCATTAATGCAATCATCTGAAATCAATGTGCGGATTAGTGAGAGAGAAAGAGAGAGAGAGTTATTTTAGTGAGTTAGTGAGCAGGCCATTCAGTGTGCTAGTGAGTGGATTATTGCACGAATAAGTAAGCGAGTAAGTGAGTGAGTGAGTGAACGAGTGAGTGAATGATTTGGTGAGCGAGTAGGTGAGTGAGTGAGTGAGTGAGTGGGCGAGTCAGTCAGTCAGTCAGTCAGTCAGTCAGTCAGTCAGTCAGTCAGTCAGTCAGTCAGTCAGTCAGTCAGTCAGTCAGTCGGTCGGTCGGTCGGTCGGTCGGTCGGTCGGTCGGTCGGTCGGTCGGTCGGTCGGTCGGTCGGTCGGTCGGTCGGTCGGTCGGTCGGTCGGTCGGTCGGTCGGTCGGTCGGTCGGTCGGTCGGTCGGTCGGTCGGTCGGTCGGACGGTCGGTCGGTCGGTCGGTCGGTCGGTCGGTCGGTCGGTCGGTCGGTCGGTCGGTCGGTCGGTCGGTCGGTCGGTCGGTCGGTCGGTCGGTCGGTCGGGCAGGCAGGCAGGCAGGCAGGCAGGCAGGCAGGCAGGCAGGCAGGCTACTTGTAATGTGAATGATCTATTGCTCGATCACTTCAAGGTGACCAGTCCACCGTTAAAAACGACAAACAAACAGAGCTGACGATTTCCTAGATACATTAACCCCAATACAGTTACATTGTCGGGGAAGTGTCGGTGATGTTGGCCAGCATTGAGACATAAGTGGGCCAATGACTCTCTTGTTACCCAAGGCATCTACACAACCAACCAATTAACTAGTTTTTATCTCAATTTCACATAGACTTCTCTCACTGAAATAGGAATAATTTCATTCTAATCAGCTCGATTTCATATTTAATTTGACTTGCACGTAACCTTAGAGTTCTATTTCAATATGGTTGGTGTTTTTTTTTGCTTCTATACGTTAGTCATTTCTGCTTCTTTGTTTATTATTGGAAGTGATTTGAAATGTCAAGGAAATTACTTTAAGATATTGGAAAACAATGGTGAAAAATTAAAAATGTTATTGTAATAATTAGCGAGCGAGCGAGTGAGTGAGTGAGTGATGAGTGAATGAGTGATTGATTGAGTGAATGAGTGAGTGAATGAGCGAGCGAGCGAGCGAGCGATCGAGTGGAGTGATTGAGTGAGTGAGTGAGTGAGATGAGTGAGTGAGTGAGTGAGTGAGTGAGTGAGTGAGTGAGTGAGTGAGTGAGTGAGTGAGTGAGTGAGTGAGTGAGTGAGTGAGTGAGTGAGTGAGTGAGTGAGTGAGTGAGTGAGTGAGAATGAGTGTCCATACGGTTGACATAAGGATGACATACGCACACATAAAAAAACAGAACTGTAGTGTTGAATTTTTTTTATGGACACCAGAATGATTTGTTCCGAATGGGGATTTTTTTGCTAGATTGATATCTGTATTCCTGCGGGCTCTATGTAAGCGAGATGACCATTCGTGGAGGTGAAACCACGGAAAAAGATGACCAACGGAAACATGATCGTGAAGTACGCAGCAAAAAAATCCATCATTCACCAGGCGTCTGACTGAAGGGGACCATATTTCCTAGATTTAATTTGCTCAAATCTAACGTAATATAGATCTCAGTAAACACAAAACATTCGTATAACATTTATATAGCGTTGGCCCAACGTCTTCGACGTTGGTCCAACTAATTATAAATGCTATACAAATGTTTTTTATTTGCTTGGATATATATCCCCGGGTGCGTTTTTCTGTGAATTTTCGTCTGTGATATTATATTCACATGCCAACGATACAAAGAGTATATATTAATATAAAAATAATATTATTGAGCTATGTAAAATGAGATTTTACAATATTGAAAACACACGTGTTTGATAGTCTTATTTAAAAAAAATGGCGAGTTTTTAGTGTGATATAAATATAATAAAAATATTGAAAAAAACTTTATTCATGATAAAAATACGCGACGGTCCGAAATAAGCAAGGACGAAATGTTATCTCAATGCTGGCTTAATGTTGGGCCAACGTCGCAGACATTGTCGCAACATTAAACTAACATTGAGTCAAGTGTACAAGTTATTCTCATTTTGCCGTCATTGTTAAAAACGGGATATTTTTTGTAAAAACACAAACTTGTTGTTAACGCAGTATGTCTGATTCTTACACCTTTTTTGAGTTGGCGTCTCGATGCCGCCACATCCACATTTATTATAATATATTTCATATCATGATTAACCCTTACAGAGCGGGGACCAACATTAGACGTCAGAATCTGACGTCTGTAGACGTCAGATTCTGACGTCTAAAGTCGATCCCCGCACTGTAAGAATGAAAATATTCCTAATGGCCGTAGACCCATAACATAGGTATTCAAATAAAGCGGAAAGACCTAACTATGACATTAATGAAGATTTCAAATAGAAAAAAAACCTTTGGTCTCCATGGTTTATGCAAAAATAATTCAGCGTTGTAGGAGTTAACTAAATTATCCTGCTTCATCAACAATTATGCTAATCTTATATAGAAACTGATTTGACCCTTTCACTGCGGGCGGCCCTATCCAAAATAAAAAATAAAAATAAGGACGGATTTTTTTAATGATAATAACTGCCGTGGAATAATTTTCAGAATGAATCCGCTTTTAAGGAATATGATTTTTTCTTTCAATTTTTAAATTTTAATAAAAATAAGAGAATCTAGTAATTTAGCGCTATTAATCTTGGAATCAAATATCTCCATTTATGAAATGATTTATTATTTCACTAATAGTGCTAATGTCTTAGTTATTTAATGTATGGCGTAGGTCCCTATATAATTATATCAAAATAGCGGAATCTAATTTCAAACATTAAAGATCAAGACATCTGAGTACACCTGGTGATCACTCTTAACCAAACCAGTTTAGCGCCACCTAGTGATTATGAAATAGGAAATGGCAGAAAATGAAAAACTCCAGGGATTGTGGGCACTCTGGTCTGTGCAGTAAGCCTACAGTAGATCACTTCTATGCAGATAATACTAGTATAATAATCAACAGTTAATTGGCTCCTTTAACCTTTTCAGTCATTAGACGTCAGAATCTGACCCCTTTTTGCCCCAAATTCTTTAAAAAGTCCCCTAAATTGGCCAAAAAAGTCTTAGGAGCGAGCCCACGAAGCCAGTGCGCCCCCTCCTTTTTCAAATCCTGGATCCGTCCCTGGTGTCACTGAAAGGGTGAAATATTTATAATGGCCGTAGTCCCATAACATGATAGGTATTCAAATGAAACGAAAAGAGCTAATTCAGAAATTTATGACGATTTCAAGTTAAAAAAACCCCTTGGTCTCTTGGTTTATATAACCAAATTTCAGTGCTTTAACCCTTTAACCGCCGGTGCCGCATATATTTGGTTTTTCATTTTTTATTAGCACATTAAGTACCACCTTTTAAACATGTTAAAGATAAAATGTGACATCAATCAGCAATATTTTAAAACAGTTGACCTCCATTTTGTCAAATCTGAATAATTTCACTTGCTTGAAGTTGTGGATCGCGTCAGCGAGACACAACTTCAAGTGGGTGAAAAATCAGAATGAATAATTTGGCGGTTAAAGGTGAAACTCCCGCGGTGCCTCAAAGTATTATTTGACATCCCCAAAACTGATTTTCTAACTGGAGGATTTTGATAAAAATTGTCATGAAACAGTTTTAGCAATATATAATAATTTTATGACAGATTATTTAATTTGTTACCCCTATCAACATTATCTACTACAATCCGATTGCCACATCAATTCACGGCTTGTAGTGGCGGCAGATTTCAATGGTAAATTCGGTCTCGGGAGTTATAATTAAGGTGAAATTAGTAGTAAAGGTGGTAGATATTGCTAAAAATATATAGGAAGGGTGAATGTTGAAGCAAAATACTTGAGGGTTCGCGTGCACATGAAGGTACATTTAAATATACTCGAAGTACATACAGAAAGCCAAACAGTCTGCGGGCTGAGGAATCTTCAAACAATTTGTTCTTGTAACTGTTAAAAGAATTAAGCGTCTTGGTACCAAATTAGAGGTGGCCCTTTCGCAATTACATCTAAACGGGGTACATTTTTTGACGCTTGAATCGCTGAAATATCGACTAAAGTTTTTTGAATTTAAAATAATCATAAATGTCTTGGTTAGTTCTTTCCGATTTATTTGAATACCCAAGTTATGGGTCTACAACCATTGTAAATATTTTAATTCTTACAGTGCGGGGATCGTCTTTATACTTCAAAATCTGAGGTCTGTGGGTTAAAGTTGTGCAAAAGGGCCAAAAGCGTGCCTACCCACAATGTCAGGACATCACCACTTTTTTCATGAAAAGCACATGACAGTGCACAAAATACCACTTCCAGCTTTTTATAAGCGGCTAGTACAGGCCTACTACAATTTCAGAAAATTACCACTTTTTTATAAAAAGCGAATATGACAGTGCACGAGGTACCACTTCCAGCTTTTTATAAGCGGCTAGTCCTGTGTAAATATTTTTTAGTGAACTATGGAGGACCCAGGGCTTGTAAGCAGTTTTTGTTTTGAGGTGTGGGAGATGGCACGGGCCTATGCACTTCCAAGATTTTCGTTTAAAGAATTAGTATCTATACTGCCCAAACTTGTTATATCTAGACTTTTGTAATCGTTTTGTATCCAGATAATACAAACTCATGAAACATGCACAAAAAAAGGTTATTTCTAAACCATAAAATGCACCGAATCTCAGTTTTGATGTGATTTTCTAGGTTGTTCGTTTGCTGAAAAATAACACTTATTTGATTCGTTCTCTGCATTAAAAGTACAAATGAAGCAAATTACATGTTACTGTACATTATGCATAAAATGCTTGACAGACAAGTCTCTTTTAAGGCATTTTAATAGTTTAATAGTTTCATATCTATCCAGCTTACACACTGTGGAGGCTCAATGTTGAGAGAGGAACGTCAGAATATGACACCAACATATCCGGATGTGGCATTATAATGTAAAGAATAGCATTATACTATCAATATATGGAAATATATTAACATAATCATTATTAATAAGCCGCTTGATGTTTTAGAAGGTGAGAGTAGGAGGTGGGTGTCGGAGATACCATTATTAACGTCATGATATACCATTAAAATGACAAGGATCAGAGGATATGGTAATATAATATCAGGATATGGCACTGCAATCTCATTTTTAGGATATGATGTGTTATATCCTGACCTTATAATGACATATGCTATCCTAAAAAAATGGCATATCCTGAACTTAAAATGCAATGTTGTGGTGTTAACCCTTTCACCGCGGAATTATGGCGTCATAAATTGCCTGAGCGCTGAATTAATCATTTTTTTAACTAAAAACAGTAATTAATGATGTACATCCACGGTCTGCCAGGGGGTCACCTTTTGGCGACATCCGCAGTGAAAGGGTTAACCCTTTCACTGCGGATGTCGCCAAAAGGCATCTGTACAATATTTGGACATTATAATATAATATCATGATGTTTAAGTGCCATATCCTGATATTACAATCCCATATCCTGACACAAAAAATGCAATATCATGACTCTAAGCTATCACATCTTCTATTTTAATATCATAGTATGACATTATAATACAAAATTCTGGCATTATATTGCCATGTTATCACATTGCATATTGTAACTTTATAACATTATATTCTAATTTTAAAATGTCATATCCTAATAAACAAGTGCCATATCCTGACTTTAAATGAACATATCGTGACGGCTAACTGCTATATCATGAAATAATAATGCCATATCCTGACAATATAATGCCATATCATGTCATTTTAATGTTTGTTTGTTTGTTTGTTTGTTTGTTTGTATACTGAGCACAACTTCCTAGTTTGGAAGGCTAATGGCTCAGGGTGCTATAGCACCACATTGTGGATTTTATGGGGTCTCGCCGGATGGAAACTGCGCTTACATCCATTGAGGTTATTTCACGTCCAACTCTATGTCAGTCAGACGAGCCATCTGATTTACGTGGTTCTCTGAGCCCCTAGACATAACATCGCTGCAAGCATGTCCTTGTGTATACTGCACCTGGTTGTCCCAGGTGGTCACCCATCCAATTATGGACCAGGCCCGGCGCTGCTTAACTTCAGTAATCGAGCCAACACCGATGAGCTAACGCCGTTTTCCGTATATAACGTTCGAGTGTCATATCATGTGCTACAATTCAAAATCCTGATATAAAATATGTCATATCCTAATATTAAACTGCAACATTCTCTACTTTAATGTCATATTCTTGTATAATAATGATATTCTAATCCATTATCGTCACATTACAATTCCATACTTGAATGATCAAGTGTCATATCAAAAATTCATAACGTCATATCCTAATATTCATATATCCTTCTATTCAAATCCCATATTCTGATTTTAAAATGACATATTATGATATTAAACTGCCATAACCTGATAGTATAATGCCATATTATATGGTAAACGAGTTTTTCAATCTTTTCAATCAGTAGCCTGTAAGATAGCGACGTCTTCGTTCTCTGCACATGTCATATGCTTGTATAGATTGCAAGATTATCCGTCAGAATTTTTAAACACTTTGAAGACTTCCTTGTTAACATGTCATCTGTGCCAGGAGAGTTATTTATTCTAGGGGATTTTAATTTACATCTTGATACGCCATCTAGTCAAACGGACGATATTACCGATTCATTATCAACTTTTGGCCTTAATCAGCACGTAAATTTCCCCACTGATATTCATGGGCATTGGCGTGACCTATTCATCAGCCGTTCAACAACTCAAACACTTTCTTTTATATTTCCATCTGGCGGGTTGTCTGACCATATGCTTGTAATTGCCGATTTGAAAGTAAACATACAGAAGAAATATCCCCAACAGAGAATTACTTACAGGAATACAAGAAATATTGCTCTTGATTAATTTAAACTAGATATTCAGAAAGCTGATCTTATTACAGACCCGAAACATTCAGTTGCCGAACTATACAATCAATTTCACAAAACACTAGAATCTTTACTTGATGATTGTCATGTTCCTCTTAAAACCAAAACTGTCTCACAAAAGCCACAAATTCCCTGAGGACAGACAAAATTGATGTTGCCAAACGCAAGCGCCGTCAACTTGATCGAGTCTGGCAGAGAACCCGTCTTCCGACTCACAGGTCGAAATATTCTAAACAACTACATCTGTGTAATAGATTGATGGCTGATGAGAGACGCCAGTACAGCCGCAAACAAATACATGAAAGTGAGAAAAAACAAATCAGTTATGGGCTACTTTAAACAACATACTGCACAGAAAGGTTATGCCATCCATGCCACATTCAACAGATCTACCATTTCTTTGCGCAAGTTTTTTAACTTTCTTTGTTGACAGGATTGAAAAAAATCGATTGAAGTTCTGCACTGATAACCGTGAACCCAAATTAATTCCACCTACTGAAATAAAATGCCATTTGACATGTTTTGAACCAGCTACCTCCAATACCCACCAGTCTATTAAAATCATATGTGGATGTACTGCTGACCCCTATTACCAATATAATAAACCTGTCTCTGAAATCTGGTGTTTTTCCAGAAACGCTCAAACTGTCGCATAAAAATCCCCTGTTGAAGAAACCGTCATAATCAAAGGATGACATGAAAAATTACAAACCTGTTTCAAATTTGACTTTTATATCTAAATTTCTGGGAAAAAAATATTGCAAAACGTATTTGCTCTCACCTGGAGTCAAACAACCTTCTAAAACCTTATCAATCAGCTTACAGGCCCATGCATTCTACTGAGACTGCGTTGCTGAAGGTGCAGAATGACTTATTGAGGAATTTAGATGATGGCAAAACAACAGTTTTGGTTATGTTAGACCTCTCGGCAGCTTTTGACACACTGGACCACAGTGGAGTCATCAGTCTGTTGGAGAATTGGTATGGCATCTCAGGAAATGCCTGGTGGATCGACAGCAAATGGTTGAAGTTAAAGAATGTGTGGGTGAACCTTTCCAAACAAAGTATGGTGCTCCCCAGGGATCTGTCCTTGGGCCGCTCTTTTTCACACTCTATACAACACCTCTTAGTAAAATAATATCTAGACATGATGTGTGTCACCATCTTTATGCTGATGACACGCAGATCTATATCACACTATCCAAATCAGAAACAGAGATGTCATTGGCATTGTTGCAGGATTGTCTGTTGGACGTAGGTGACTGGATGAGAAGTAGAAAACTCAAGTTAAACCCAGATAAAACAGAGGTTTTACTGTTTGGAACAAAATTACATCGAAAAGAGTTTATGAAACATTTTCCCACAAAATTAATAAATCACGAAATAACACCAACAGACTACTCTCGAAATCTTGGAGTCGTGTTTGACGGCGGTTTGAATTTCAGGAAATACATATCATTGGTTTGTCGTTCTTGCTACTATCACATTCGTACTTACGTCGCCTGCGTCGATGATTGACGTCAGAAGTCTCTAAAACCATTGCAACAGCGCTTGTTTCAAGTAAACTTGACTATTGCAACAGTCTCCTCTATAATGTTACAAACCGAGAAATAAACATGCTTCAGGGAGTTCAAAATTGTCTGGCCCGGGTAGTGACACGTTCTCCTCATTTTTCCAGAACAACACCCCTTCTAAAGTCGTTGCATTGGCTTCCTGTCTGTTTTAGAATATTTTTTTTTTTTTTTTTAGTAACCTATAAGGCCTTATGCAACAATCAGCCAATCTATCTCAAGGAAATTGTTAAACCTCCGAAACGTACTTGTGATCTTTGCTCGTCTTACCAAAATGTGTTATTTGCTCCTCGGATTAAGACCAAGAAGAGTGAAGGGTCTTTTTCTGTGGCGGCATCAAAATTGTGGAATCATCTCCCCGGTGAAATTAGAACTTCAAAAACAGTTCACTCTTTCAGAAAAAAAAAAATTATAATCAAGCTTTTCTGACCTAGTTCTTTTGTGTCCTGGCTTGCTCAGTTGGTGACCTGGAATGAAATAACGACTACGGTACTGAACACCTCTTCTGATTTTCGCGCCTATGACCTCGGAACATCTAGGATTTAGGCGCTATAGAAGTTTATATATTCATTCATTCATTCATTCATATCATTCAACACAATGCACGATAATGGCTCTTTAATGATATAACGTGATGTTTAACTAAGAAATCCTGACATTAGAAAGTTTTTTTTCACATTACTATATTACATCTGGACAATACAATGTCATTGCCTGACATTATAATTATATATTCTGAGATTGCAATGCCATATCGTGATATTATATTACCATATCCAATAATCCTTGTCATTTTAATGGCATATCTTGACATTAATGAATGGTATTTCTGACACCCCACTCCTACTCCAACCTACTAAAAAGTCAAACTGCTAAATACATAATGTTATTATTTGTCCATATATTGACATTATAATGCTATTCTTTACAATATTGTGCCACATCCTGATATTGTAGTTTCATATTCTGAACCTTCACAAGTTCAAAGTCGTGTTGATACTGGATAGGTACGAAACAATGCCTTGCGGAATTTGTTACTAATTATAATCAGGTTCCGACCATAGACGGATTTAACCATTTGTTTCAAACATAGGCTAAATAATAGCAGTCTATCCTTGGCCAAATAAAGTGTTGCTTGGTCTGTCTGTCATTAACTATGTAAATAGAGTCGCAGACTATCAGACTTGAGCAAGAACAAATCTGTCCAGCAGTATTGGCTGAAAAAACAAGCAAAATATGTCATAATCTTGAAAAAATAGCATCTTAAATGAGTTATTAAATTGTACCAATTTTTTTATGGTGTGTAGTTATCTAAACTGAGGTAATGGGATACTTCTGCAGTTTAATCACTTACCACATAACCATTCAAATGACTTAAATATACATATCTGTAGTATATTTTATGAATAATGTTCAGTGGCATGCAATTGTCTCCAATTGCTGTCTTTTAATGGAAAGAATATGTCAATTATTAGTCACATTTACCGCCACAAAGATATATACGCCAGCTGCCGCACAATGACCATTGCTGATTGCAATTTATCCGCCACATAAGTAATCCCTACCGGCTAGCCACTCCCAACTAATGCACAAGAAAATAGGGCTAATCTACTACCATGCCTTCTAGATGGAATTAAACTGGATTTAACAAGTCAATTCTATCAATAAAAAAGCTGTGCATGTTTCTTTAGTTCGAATAACTCTCTAACCCGCTCTGTTTTCTCTGTTGCAGTTACACTCCAACCCAACCCGCGTCAGAGATCTGAAATGTCAGGTTTGTGAGAAAGAGTTTTTCACAGAGGAGCCATTCTTCCGTCACATCCACAGCCTGCACCCTGACTACTGGAGGGTGTTCTCGGGAGGCCGACCGCTGGCAGACTTCGTACAGCCCAGAGAGGTGAAGCATCGAGAGAAGCGGTTCAGCTGTACGGTATGTCACAGGTGTTACAGCCACGAGACAGGGCTACTGAAGCACATGGTGACCCACCCTGAGAGTGATATGAACCTGAGGCTAAAGTTACTCAAGTGTCCTGTATGTGATAAGGTGTTTACTAAGGAGTCTTTCCTATCACGTCACATGGAGATGAAGTTAGACGAGCATCACACCAAAGCCCTGAAGGAAATAAATAAGGAAGGAAACATGTTAAGATCCATCGGCCCACCACTGTCACTGCCGTGTGAGTCCACTTCGACACTAGGAGCACCCCCGGTCAGTCTATTCGGGGAGGATCAGCTCCCTACCAGACGCCATAGCAGTGCTAATGAGGGCATGTGTACAGACCAGGCCATCACCATGGCATTCCCTGGATCTCCCAACCCTGGATATAAGGACACTTTACGTTTGTCAGACCCTGGATATAAGGACACCTTACGTTTGTCAGACCCCGGATATAAGGACACCTTACGTTTATCAGACCCTGTATACAAGGACACTTTACGCTTGTCAGACCCTGGATATAAGGACACTTTACGTTTATCAGACCCTGGATACAAGGACACTTTACGCTTGTCAGACCCTGGATATAAAGACACTTTACGTTTGTCAGATCCTGGATATAAGGACACTTTACGTTTGTCAGAGCCTGGATATAAGGATACCTTACGTTTGTCAGACCATGGATACAAGGACACGCTACCTTTATCAGACCCGGGGTATAAGGATACGTTACCTTTGTCAGTGGGGGTACCAGCCGGTCCAGTATTCCCGGAGCCTGTCGCCTCTTTGTGTAACAGTCCAGCCACACCTGGACACACAGATATGTCTGATAACAGTCCTAATAGAGGCTCCCCGCGGGGGCTTGCGATCAACCACTCACCGATATCATCAGATAACTCTAGTTTAGAGATGGCAGCCATGGATGCCTCGCCATCAAGTACCAGCTTCCCGTCTCCAGGGTTACAGAGAAGCAGTAGCAGCGGTCCAGCATCAGACAGTCAGCGCCCACATCATCGCTCATACAGTGACTCCTTACTGGGTCTGGCCGCTGAGCGTAGTGCAGGAGATATCACTCACCTTCAGTCTAATCTATCACAGTCACCACTACCTACACCAACAACCTTCATCAGACCATTTGAGAACTTTATCAGTTGTCAGGCGGCAGATTTAAGGTCCTCATCCAGGAGTGATTCTATCTATAGTAGTAGCAGTGCGGGATCCACTAGCCATATGCCATTCTCGGTCGCGGCGGCCGTAGCCTCTGAGTTACGACATCTTACAGGTCCACTGACCGGAAGGCAAACAGCACCTCTCCCTAACCTTCACCACACATCAGAGATTACTAGGCTGACTGACGGGTTACCACTACCTAGTCTATCTACACTACATGAGACCGCTAGAGCTTTACGACAATCGGATGAGTCCTTACTCTCCCCAAATCATCGCTCCCTCAACATGCAGGACTCCCTAGGTCTCCCTCGCCCAACACATCTACCCCATGGAATGTTCAACAACCCGCCTGCTACTCGAGGATCCACGATATTTGATCCTTACCAATTTCCTGAGCAAATGTGACCGGAGGTTGTCGAGGCCTGGTCTTGGGTCCTAAACTCCTAGGTTTATATATAGTTCTAGTATCCCATGTAGTAACGTATTTTCCGTTTTGTCTATCAGAATTAGTACACACAAACATGAATGTTGTTATACAACAAAAACACACTATAGTAGATAAGAAAAGTTGTTATCTTTGTCAATAAATTAGTTTTCTTAGTATTCAGATACTCAAACAAGAAAGACACTTTAAATTACGACAAAGACAAGAGTTGTTTTCTAGAGAACCGACCTCACAATAATGTGACCGATTTATGAACATGATTTTGTCAACACCAATTGATGTTTTGATTGATCTGAAAGCTGAATTTCTATAATATGCTACTATTGACAGACCATACTCTTTAAATCGCAGCGAGATTACTGGAACACTTCGGTAAGCAAGTAGATCAATACATGTTTCAACCGAATATTTCGATTTTGAAAATACCTTTTGTGGGATTCACCCGACACCAATTTTCTTTATGTGGCACCTCTGGAATGTATACACTTGACATGAAATTATTAAAATTATGTGCTCTACATATTGTGGCTCATGCAAATGTGGCCTTAACTCTTAAACTGCTCCTTGATGTTTTTTCTATTCGAAGCTCACCAGCTTCAAAGCATGGAAAAATACCCCTATGGTAATTATTTTTCGTTGTAAAAAATATTTTTTTTGAAAGCGTTGTCCTCAGTAAAATGGTTGAAATTCCCCAGCAATTCAGTAATGGTACAAAAAAAACTAAATAGAGAGGGGTGATAGGCCCACAGATGAAGTGAAAATGCAATTGATAGCATGCATGCAGCACTGGTACAAAAAAATCAATAAATCGAGAGGTGTGATAAGCCTACAACGGAGTGGAAAAAGCAATGGATAGCATGAATCGCAGCACTGGTACACAAAATAGAGAGGTGTGATAAGCCTCCAGAGGAGAGGAATCATCTTCATCCACTACAAGTCGATCAATGCAATGAATAGCATGAATGCAAGTGTGAATGTGAGACAGATAAGAATATTGACATGTGTGAGCGAGCAGTTTAAGACTTCATAGGCCATTGTAATATATAGGGGCCTACCATTAAAATGCACCAGTGACGTCAGTCTATTGTTAAAAGAGAAGATTCGGATCTACGAATCAACATTTTTGTTCAAGAATCTACAGTTATTATTTATACTTGACAAGGTGGCCACGATATTGAGATTTAAAGGTGATCTATCATCCCTTATATAGTATGAATACATTTGTGACAAATAAATCAAAATTGCCACAAGATGGGGCACAAGTGTTTTCTTATATGGGGTGATTTGCTATCATGTGACCCTCTGAGAGGGTCACATGATAGCTAATCACCCCATTAAAGTGGGGGTTGAAGTAGGGGTAGCCCATCAAATCTTAAGGCTATGAGTGCATGAGTGAATTTTAACTCTTTCAACCTTCACGATGACTAAAATAATAATTTTGCATGTCTTAAGAATGACTCAATTTTCCTACGCCTATGGGTTTAAGAACGACAATTTTCATGGAACTGTTTTAATAATACCATATTTTTTTCTTTTGCCACCCACTTCAAGTCACCTTCATCCACTACAAGTTGAGAATTGCGACAGCAATTTGCGGCTTGTGGTGGATGAAGATGACAATGTAAATTCAGGCTTGAAAGGGTTAAGACAAAGAAAGAACTCGATTAGTCCTACAATAGAGTCTTAGATCTGAATATATACCGCGCGAAGCCCGCCTCGTGCATTCAGTTCTACGAACCTACAAATTTCGTTTTTTCTCCTTGACTTACGATACTATTTACATCCATCAAGTGGAATAAGCTATGTATGTGGACGTATTATAAGAAATGTAAGCGTTATTAGGAGAGTGTTTTGTATTTTTCTGTCAATGCCACACAGATAACACTATACTGCCACTCGTGAGGTATCATAAGGCATTATTAGTATTATAGTATTAGATACATATTTGTGTACGTGTGATGTAGTTGATACATAGCTTGACTTAGGATCTCATGCGACATATATAGTCGTTGACATAATATATTTACTGAAGATCAAACAAACGAATCCGTTTTAAGTTAAGTCATACATTAGGAGGTTCAATTATGGAGTGATTTTACCCGTTCTAAGTGAATCGCTGTAATTGTGATATTATCTATAGCTATTATACAATAACTAGTTTTGAGAATTGGGAGTAAGTTGAGAGTTTACCACCATCACCTGGCTGTTTCCACGCACCTAGGCTAATATATACCTCCCACACAACAGTAATCAACGGTTTCAGTGAAGGGATGTGACAGGGAATGGGGGAGTGATTTTGCCTAATCAATATGTTACAATTTAATTAGGATTCTCTTCTTTTATTCAATGCGATATCATGTCTTAGTAAGGTCTTTCTGATTCATTTGAATACCTATGTTATTGTTGGTCTACAATGTTTTTAAATGTTATAAATGTTTTTACTCTTACAGTGTGGGGATCGACTTTAGACGTCAGATTATGACGTCTAATGTTGTAATTCCTCAGATGTGTAATTTTTTATTTGTAATTTCTCTTTACAACGATTGCTTTATAATTTCTACCTCATGCATCACTGATTTCTACATGGCATCATATTAAACATGTTAAAGGTGATCTATCACCCCTTATATGGTATGAATAATTATGTCCTTATATGGGGTGATTGGCTATCATGTGACCCTCTCAGAGGGTCACATGATAGCCAATCACCCCATATAAGGAAACACTTGTGCCCCATCTTGTGGCAACTTTGATGTATTTGTCACACATTTATTCATACTATATAAGGGGTGATAGATCACCTTTAAATGCCAAACTAGAGAATTAAACGAAAATTCAAACACGAATAAAAACAAAACATGAGAATAATTGATTTACATTTTCATTCTGCATAATTGTTATTATTTGTACATGATTCTAATGGAATTAGTCGTGCATGTACTTATTTTTAAACGACGAATTTTCATTTAATAGTATTGTCATTTGATACACAATCTGAAGTTTCCATAAGAAATGTGATTACAGTGAATATAATGTTTTAGGATAACTTAATTCAGTGCTTCATTTCAAGCTAGTAGGCCTTCTTCGGTACCAGATACTGCTTGTTATTGTCATTATTTTATGTGAGAGAAATGAATCTGCCTGTTCCCATTGAGGTAGAACATGCTAACTGTTTTTTATTAACATTGGCATGTGTTATAATAGGATTTTGATTTCATAAGTGGATTACTATGTCAACTGAAATGCTAGGATAAGCACAAAGCGATTTATTCTTATCACACATGAATTAAAACACCGAGGAAACATGAACACATCATAACAAGGTTTACCTAAACTTTACAATGGCATGCTACTTAATTGAACTGAAAATATATTTGATTATATTTGTGTTTTTGATAAGATGTATCATAATATGAAACATGTATTCATAACTTCTTGTTATATTCTGTCATAGGCACAACTATAAATGCTACAATCTTAATAATACATGTTATTCAATGACAAATAGGTTGGTTATTTCACTTATTAGTGAGAGACGTTACACACTAGATATGATGAACGTGTGACTCTAAGCCTCTGGTAAAAACTATGGGAACAAAATTGTGCTGGACACAATATATTACATTGTTGGTTGCAAATATAACTTCGGTATTAAGTTTGTTGATTTGAATTTTCACTCCCTTTATGTTGTTTCTCGCTGGCGCGATTCACAGCTTCAAGTGGGTAAAAATTATTCAAATTTGATAAAAATGGAGGTGAACGATTTTGAAGTATTGCTGATTGATGACACATTCTATCAGTTATTTTATCTGCCAATCAAAATATAAAAATACGAAATTAACCGTGGCAATTAAAGGGTCGAAGCGACTACGTAGCAAAGCCGCGGCTTCCACCGTACAATGTGAAGTTTACCATATATTATTCACATTTAATCTGCTGGAACAACAATTTTTTAATATGTTTATTACATCAATGTTCGTTACAATTGTTTTAGTTGATAATTTTATCATGTTATGACTTGTTATATAGAAAAAAATGTTTTAATAATAAAACTAAAATATACTGTATTAATCTATTGAACAAAGAATACTGATGCTCACTGTGTATATTTAATAATGTGTCAAGATATAGCTACTTGTTTATATGATGAAATATTTTATGAACCATGTAGATATTTTTTCTGCATTTGCTGTGATTTTTTAGCGATCACAATCCGCTTTTGACATAAGGATATAATCCATATCTCGTTTCAGAAATGGTTATATTTGTTTTATGCATTTTGTCTCTCTCGCTAAAAAAGTCATTTTATCTTTCTGGTTAGAAATATATATTTGCTACGATAATTACAAAATTAATAAAGGCAAATTGATTACTTTGCTTGTAATAATTAATTTAGAGTATTGAATGGTGTTTTACACTATTACCATCTAAATGGAGGTCACAGGGTCAGATCAAGTTCAAAGGGAGAATGAATCTTTGATTAAGGTCAAACAGTAGATTGTATCTTCTCTAGCAAGCTCAAGCTTGTAGTTGTTGATGATGTTATTTAAAGCCTTTTATTTTTTATTCTGCTAACATATACAGTTGAAATATATGTGATAGATTTAGAATATTTAACTGGATTTTATTTTTAGAATGATCTGTGATGAAGGCATTGGTGTGTGTGCATTAACATAATTTATGTATGGTGAATTGGAAACTTGTGATAATTGATATGGATTGCAGATGTCAGTAAAACTGAGGCAAGTCATTGAGATCTAAGAAGCAATGGAATAAATATGCGGTATTGTTATTTAGGGGTGGATCCATAATTAAACAGGGCGGGGGGGGGGGGGTCATTGAAATTTGTTTGACCAAAAAATACAAATTTGTGGGCCAAACAATAATTTTTTAGTATTCACTTTCAATAAATTTGGTTTTGAGGTAAGTGAATTTAGAGAGCCATATACTGTTTTTTTTTCAATTTTGATCGATGTTTGGAAAATTTAGTTTTTGGAAGCTGACTTCGAAACCCCCACTCGACATCCGCTCTGGATCCGCCGCACTTTATCCAAGATAAAATAATGTTGGAGAAATGTAGGAAAAAGGTTTACATCGAATTGAAATGTTCTATCAACGTGTAGTCACCCCATTAGGGATTGACACCTGCAAAGTAAGCAATATATTGGCAGTGATCATTTATAATAATGTATTTTATTCGAACTCACAACCTCCTACTACAAAATCAGAGGCGCGAGCTCTAACCACTGCACCACCACGACCGGAATGCTGCTTTATTGTTTATTTCTATTTTCTCTCATTTAACAATGGAATTGTTAACGCATTTTCAAGTTCAACGAAAATTAAGTTCATTTTTGAAAAAAAAATCGTATCGGAAAGTTTACTATTCGATGAGCTGAGCATCTATCACAAGCAATTTTTATCATTTTTTGTGATAATTTTGTTGGAAACTCGCTTGAAACCATATTTATAGGGGTCTAGCAGCGCAAGGGTTGCAATGGGAAGTAAGTGCATTTTGTTCACAATATAGAATGTGGTGAATAAAAGCGACAGCTGGGCTCAATTAACTCTTACAACGCCGAAATATTTTTGTATAAACCATGGAGACCAAGTTTATCTTTCAATTTGAAATCATTATAAATGTCTTAGTTAGCTCTTTCCGTTTCATTTGAATACCTAAGTTTTGGGTCTATGGTAATTAAAAATAGTTTTGTGGTTCGACTTTATACGTCAGAATCTGACGTCTATAGACGTCAGATTCTGACGTATAAAGACGATCCCCGCGCCGAAAGTGTTAAACTTTACTAGACGCTGAAGAAAACACTATTATAAAATTCTAAAAGTTAACTTTGACATCCAGAATCTTGAGGCTTTGAACGTCATAATTGTTAAAGTAAAAAACATTAACTGGGGTTGAAAATCACATTGACCATAAAGATTTAAAATGTCAATCCACTTTTTAACCCTGTCAGAATCTGGCGTCTGTAGACGTCAGATTCTGACGTATAAAGACGATCCCCGCACAAGAATTAAAATATTTATATTGGCCGTACAAAAATATTTCAGCGATGTGAGGGTTTAATTATTGTTAAAATGAGGGTAAGTATACTTTAGAATCAATATGACAAAACCAAATGAGGGTAAGTATACTTTAGAATCAATATGACAAAACCAAATGAGGGTAAGTATACCTTAGAATCAATATGACAAAACCAAATGAGGGTAAGTATACCTTAGAATCAATATGAAAAAACCAAATGAGGGTAAGTATACCTTAGAATCAATATGACAAAACCAAATGAGGGTAAGTATACCTTAGATCAATATGACAAAACCAAATGAGGGTAAGTATACCTTAGAATCAATATGACGAAACCAAATGAGGGTAATTATACCTTAGAATCAATATGACAGAACCAAATGAGGGTAAGTATACTTTAGAATCAATATGACAAAACCGAATGAGGGTAAGTATACTTTAGAATCAATATGACAAAATCAAATGAGGGTAAGTATACTTTAGAATCAATATGACAAAACCAAATGAGGGTAAGTATACTTTAGAATCAATATGACAAAACCACAGTTATTACGTTAACATTTGTTCATTGTGCTGTGTGCATTTAACATCTATTTATATGTATATAATAACACTGATATAGATGTCGTAATAACATTTTCATGTAAATAAATATATTGTACGAATTTAAGCATAGATTCACGACCACTAGTTATATAGTCTAGTCTAGAAGTAAAAGCTTGAATTTAAGCTGACTACCACAAATAGTTAAATAGATGTGAAAGCTTGCAATGCATAGAAGCTTAGTTTTTACAAAGTGCATGTCTTTGAAAAAAAGAATGCACTCTAAATATTGTTATATTAGTGTTGACTTTAGTGAATATATTCTACACTTTGGCCAAATATACCAAGTTAAGTAAATTAAATATGTTAGGTTGTTGAATGTGAGTGTATGAGAGGAATAGTTTACATAAATGCTTGTCAAGCATTATCCTTGTCGCTAGAACAGATTAATAAAAACTAGATTGAAAGCTGATTTTAGTGTACTTTTGAAATTATGTTAACTCATCCTAAACGATTATTTTGAAATACACACATGAACTTTGCTCGATCTACTAGTGTATCAAAGTAAGCTGATATAGGTGCTTGTTGTTACGTAATTTACATAAATATAGATACCTTTTTCATATAATCCATATAATGATGATGTTATAATCTACTCACAATACAAAATGGACATAGTATATCCAGACGCAGTGTTAGTGTAATTCAATTGCTCCTTAATAATGAATTAAAATTTTAGTGATGTTTGTGAAGTATGTGCTTGCGATTGTTTAATATTATAAATTCAGTAAAACAACATGTAAATTTCAAACTGTTTTGTACAATATAGGAATTCTATCCAACCATTATCATGCTGTTATCAATTATACATATATATATTAATTATATACACATATGTTTTTAATCTCCAATGGCTTGATGTATATTTTATTGTTGTACCATTTTACCAGTCCCAGTGAACCTCAACTTGCAATATATCCCCTGAATGTGAGTCCTACTGCTTATCTAGTCGTCAAAAGACGTTTGTGAATAACCTTCCTCAAGATAAACGAGTATGCTTTATGAATACTGTGCCTGCCATTACAATTATACCGAATAATATGTCTGTAAATGTGCCATTGTGACTGTCGCATAAAACAACCAAAACCAAGTATTTGTGTTCGAATTATTTGTTTTACTAGTTAGAATCACAGCTGCTTTCTATTTGATTTTAAGTGAAAACTGAAAAAATAGCCTTGGTGAGAAAAAAGAACCCAGAATATTTAATGGTTTTGAAGTTGAAAATTTCAGAACAAAACACAGTTCTAAATGAAGGAAGCTTGAATTTGAATTGTCTTGCTGGTGTTAATAATTAATAAACATATCCTGAAATAAAACAGTGCCAAATAACAAGTATTTATTTCCGATGACTTCCAAGGGGGGGCAAAACAGCCATATACTTGTATGGATATGCCAGGAGAGCGCTGGCGTCAATCACGTGTACATTTTTTAGATATAAGCTAGTATATACATTTTACACACATTTAAAAATAAAATTCAATTATAATTACTATGATTACTTCATTAAAATGCTGATAATACAAATGTAAGTAAAAGACATAGCTTTCTGAGATTTACATTTTTCATTGTTGTTTTCCGTTTATATAGCTGATGGTTTTTTTCCAAAACTTAAGATCTAAATATTTTGTTCGTTCATGGCTAAATGAGGATAAAATAATGGATAGTGGTATTCATCCCAAATTTCTTTCCGACAATGTTATCGCTGTAGCGGCTGACTTACTTATCACCTAGTGACTGCTACATGTATAGGGCCGGCCCTTAACGTGTTAAGGGCCGTTACGGCGGAAGGTCCGTGACTTAACAGGCTTGGGGCCAAAGTACTCGGTACTTAGGTACTTTGGTACTCGAGTACCGATTTTGCAGCATTCGTCGGTATTCAGTACTCGTACTATTAAAAAGTACTTGTACTTGTACTCAAGTACTTTTAAAAATAAAAGTATTTTTAACGAGTACTTATGAGTACTTTACGAGTACTAGTCATCACAAATTGATTCAAAATAGCTCACAGACAAATCATAAATCATTATAGCGGGATATGGAACATTCAGTTAATGATTCATTTACCATCCTTAAGCTATTATATTGAAAAATGATTTATTTATTACTTTGAAATTATTTCAAAACTAGTCCAATTACTTACATCAACTTATAACAAAAGTGCTCCTTTCTTACAATATTATGTTGCTAATTGCTTGTTCTGCCTTGTATGTACTAGTATCCTCGTGTCAAGATAATTGAAAAGCTATTCTTAAAAAAAAGACACAAAAAAAGAATACATGTTGATATATAACATTTACAAGTGATTACACTATACGGTAGGACTAGTAATCATCGAAGGGGGAGGCGTGATTTCAACAATGATATCGCGCCATTTTAAAATCACACTTACAACACCTCGTTCTTCGCAGCTAAACACCAGCAAACACGTGGCATTGAACCAATGTTAGCATAATGCGGGGTCAACGTTGAAGACGGTGTACCAAGATTACTATAGGTTCAATTGCTCGTGTTGTGACGATCAATCGCTATTTGCATAATATTTGCACAATAATGGCCAAATTGCGTAGACACTTAGCCGACATTTCCCTAGCGCCGGACAAATAATGTCACTTCAGTGAATAAGTAAACAAGTAGTTTATAACAGTTATCTAATAAAGCAGTTGAGACACGGTGTGGACTATATATATGTATTTATTTATTAGGCTTTATATACACAAATATATACAATAATCGTACACATATGCAAGTGTAGGTAAAATTGTGTACATCAGGTTGTCGAATACAGGAGACCAGCACCCTAATTATAAGTTCGACATCCAGGATAAAATTTATACACATGATAATTACATTTAAAATTACACCTCAAAGTAAAGTTAAATAGAAATATACTATGCATAATTTTTGTTTTCCACGCTTTTCCCACGCTACAACCAGAGATAAAATAACTACATATTAGTATAAAAGTAGCAAAAAACCCTCTGGAAAGCATAGAAACAACTACAAGTATAAATTTTTAAAATAATGCAACTTTATACATGGTAATTACACTTAAAAGTAAAATAAAATAAAATATATAATACATAATTTTTGTTTCCCGCGCTGAAACCAGAGATAAAATAACTACATATTAGTATGAAAGACCTCTGGAAAGTGGAGCAATTTTTAAAAGCATGCAACTTTATAATAATATCATTATTTTAGTTTTATAAAGTCTTAAATGTTTAATTTCAATGTTATAGATATTTTCTTGACTGCGCAGCAAATAAGAGGTGACCAGGGTGTCATGAGCCACCAAATAGATATATTAAAACTGCCATAGCTCCTACAACTCTGTACCAATGTTGTGTAAGTTCAAAAAAAGTACGCGACGTCTTATCTACAGTGACCTTACAATGCCGGGCCGATGTCCAAGACATTGGGCCAAGAATTACCCAGCATTGTACCTAGAAGTACATAGGATTAGCACATGACATAGCAGTACTGTTCAAACAAAGATGACCACAGTAATTAGACGGAAAACATCACCCTTTAACTGCGGGGCACCACTATTATTTATATATCATTATTATAAATCATTTATAAAAATCGGATCGCTGTAGTTATACTAAAAACAACAACAAAAAAAAATAGAAGATATTATGCACAAGTTTTCAAGATGTCAGGTGTCTAGAGGACTAAACAACCCTAAAAAGTACAATATACAGGTCATCAGTAAGCAGGAGGTAAGTTAATTTTTTTGTTTATTTTTTAATATCGTGATTATGTAGTTTGTCATTTGAAACTAGAAATTGAGTCAGCAATTATAGCTGCAAATTAGAGAAATCTGATTACTACTAACTAATTTTGCCCAAAACACAAACATGAGGTTATTCACATCAATGCTTAGAGGTGTTACACTTATTTTTTTTTCAACAATGAAACTTTTTGATATAAATTGTTCTTTGCAACATTAAATTTAGCATCATAACTAAAAAACAATTCCTAATCATTTTACTCATTTACAACTTCAATATTTTCATCCCCATAAATAAAATAATGGGGTTTTCGTAGTTTCCTTCTTGAAAAAATCATCACATTTGTTTTATGTATATTAATCTCGAGGTCAAACAATGAACGACAATCTCTCGTCGTATTTAATGAGGTTTACCTTTTTATAATAATAAAAACTACATAAACGCTTACGTTTGCTCAAATATATATCTGCTAAGCTTTTAAGAACGAACAAGTGATCAATAGTGGAGTAAGCAGATTTAAAACCATCTTTTTAAATATAATTTTCTTTCACAAGTTCTCTCACGCACTTACCCACATTGCATATACATGTATCAATATTTACGTCAATAAATCACCAGGTGGGGCAACAATGTCATTACTCACCAGATGGCCACACAGTCAACACTTATCAATGTCAACAATTTTGTTTGAGCTCCCGCTTATGCCACATAATCATACTGTCATACTGCACTGGGAATACCATTAGATTGTCTAATAAACAATCAATAATTACTAATAAAGTAATCTCCAAGCACGTGGGGATTCAAAATATCTGTCAATGGAATATGCCTATGTCAAATAGCAATGGAGATAGAAGTCTCAAACCTACTCGACTATTTGTTGTCGGCAATTAATATCACAACAGGCCAGGCATGCGGTAATAGCCATATATAATAGTGATACTGTAATAATACTAGTAATAGATCGCCAAAAAGAAGGTAATAGTAATAATAATAGATGGTGAGAGTAACAAGTGTCTACAATAATTTAATCACTAATCTGATAAAAGTGTATTTTGTTTAGTATTGACAATACATTACAAAACATTAAACTGTCATATCTCAAAAACGGTGCGTCTGAGACGAAAAAGGAGCGAAATTTCGGCTCTCTGGGTACCAGTGCCGAAACCTACTAGCTAACAACGACGGACCCTCTTATGATGGCATAGTTAATTCGAAAAATTTGCAAATCTCGGAAACCGTACGTTTGAGGATACAGTCTTTCCATCCTCTAGACCACAGTTTTGAACCGATCGCTTTCAAACTTGGACACATTGATCGCTGGGTCATGCTGGTTACGTAGGTACTACTTTTGTAACTCTACCTGTGATATTGTTATGGCCTTTTAAAGTTCTACACAAAATAATATCTTGTACGTTCGACATAGAAAAATGGGAGTATGATTTTTGGAAAACACGTGGAAAAGTAGCTTGAGAAAGTGTGCTCAGATTTCTCATACGTCCAATAGTTTCTGAGATAAAAACTCTTGTTTTTCAAGTGGATACTATTTAATCAATTAATCAGGTCAAATGCGTTATTATAAATAATAGTAAGGTCATTATATAGGGCAGAGGATCTAATAGTAGTTTGGACGTAAAGCGTCCAAACTCTTGATTTTTAAGTGGATACTTTCTTCTTATTATTATTATTCCACGGCCGTTTTTTGCGACCAATAATGTCATT
The DNA here is from genome assembly GCA_964017125.1 of Flabesymbios commensalis. Classification (NCBI taxonomy): domain Eukaryota; kingdom Metazoa; phylum Annelida; class Polychaeta; order Terebellida; family Flabelligeridae; genus Flabesymbios; species Flabesymbios commensalis. Next base: position 66,245,421 of record OZ024917.1, on the reverse strand, counting down.
GTGCGGCGGGGTTCAAGTTCACAAAAACCACACTGACAATACATTACAAAACTTTAAACTGTCATATCCCAAAAAACGGTGCGTCTGAGACGAAAAAGGAGCGAAATTCGGTCCTGTACTTCTACTAGCCAGCAACAACGGTTGGCGGGAATTATTTGATCAGTTCGTAAGACATCCCGAAACTGTCTGTGTAAGAAGTTTCAGGGTGTGTCACATGACAGGGGTACTGCGCATATTTATGACCTCCCTGATTATATTCTTACACAACAATCCTTGTCACCCCCACATGTATCCATCCGATAGTCTCACAACACACATATACCTCATAACACGCAGCAAGAAAACAACGTGTCTTTTCAAATAATCCACATAAAAGCAACACTCCTATATTTTTGTTAATTCACCAGAAGCGAAAACAACCAAATAAAGCAGTAATTTATGACGCATTCTTCAGTCAGTAGCCACTCCCTAAGCATTTAGGGTCGTGAGACCTTACTAATGATAATAACTAGAACAACCACTAAAGTGCTAGTGACTTTAGAAGGAACTACCACTAAAGTGCTGGTGAGTTTGGACGGGGATGTTGTTTCTGAAGTAGCTAAAACCTACATGATTTTCTAGAAAGAAAAGAACAAGAAAGGTAAAACACAGAGACAGAGAAAGAGATAGATAAAGTGATAGAGAGAGAGAGAGAGAAAGTGATGGAGAAAGAGACTCTTGACTCTGGCTCTGTCTCTCTGTCTCTGGCTCTATCTCTGTCTCTGTCCCTGTCTCTGTCACTGTCTCTGTTTCTCTGTCTCTGTCTCTCTGTATCTGTTCCTCTCTCTGGCCCTGTCCCTGTCACTTCCTCTGTCTCTCTGTCTCTGGCCCTGTCTCTGTGTCCGTCTCTGTCCTTGTCTCTGCCTCTGTCCCTGTCTCTGTCGCTCTCTATGCCTCTGTCCCTGCCTCTGTCTCTGTCTCTGTCTCTCTGTCCCTGCCTCTGTCTCTCTGCCTCTGTCTCTCTCTCTCTCTCTGTCTTTGTCTCTTTGCTTCTGTCTCTGTCTCTCTGTCTCTGCCTCTGTCCCTGCCTCTGTCTCTGTCTCTGCCTCTGTCTCTGTCTCTGTCTCTGTCTCTGTCTCTGTCTCTGCCTCTGTCTCTGTCGCTGTCTCCCTGTTTCTGTCTCTCCGTCCTTGTCTCTGTCTCTCTCTATGCCTCTGTCCCTGCCTCTGTCTCTCTCTCTCTCTGTCTTTGTCTCTCTGTCTCTGTCTCTGTCTCTCTCTATGCCTCTGTCCCCGCCTCTATCTCTGTCTCTGTCTCTATCTCTGTCTCTCTGGCCCTGTCTCTGTCTCTGTCTCTCTGTCCCTGTCTCTGTCTCTCTCTATGCCTCTGTACCCGCCTCTGTCTCTGTCTCTGTCTCTGTCTCTCTGGCCCTGTCTCTGCCTCTGCCTCTTTCCCTGTCTCTGTCTCTCTCTATGCCTCTGTCCCTGCCTCTGTCTCTGTCTCTCTGTCCCTGCCTCTGTCTCTCTGCCTCTCTCTCTCTCTCTCTCTCTCTCTGTCTTTGTCTCTCTGCCTCTGTCTCTGTCTCTCTGTCTCTGCCTCTGTCCCTGCCTCTGTCTCTGTCTCTGTCTCTGTCTCTGTCTCTGCCTCTGTCTCTGTTTCTGTCTCTGTCTCTGCCTCTGTTTCTCTGTCTCTGTCTCTCTGTCTCTGTCTCTCTGTCTCTGTCTCTCTGTCTCTGCCTCTGTCCCTGCCTCTGCCTCTGTCCCTGCCTCTGTCTCTGTCTCTGTCTCTGTCTCTGTCTCTCTGTCCCTGTCTCTGCCTCTGTCTCTATCTCTGTCTCTGTCTCTGTCTCTGTCTTTGTTTATCTGTCAGTGTCTTTCTCTCTCTCTATGCATCTGTCTCTCTGCCTCTGTCTCTCTGTCTCTCTGTCTTTGTCTCTCTGTCCCTGTCTCTGTCTCTCTCTATGCCTCTGTCCCTGCCTCTGTCTCTCTGCCTCTGTTTCTCTGTCTCTGTCTTTTTCTCTCTGTCCCTGTCTCTATCACTGTCCCTGTCTCTGCCTCTGTATCTGTATCTGTCTCTGCCTCTGTCTATGTCTCTGTATTTGGCTCCGCCCCTGCCGTTGTCTCTCTCTCTGCGTCTCTGTATCTCTGTCTCTGTCTCTCTCTCTTTGTCACTGCCTCCGCCTCTGTCTCTGTCTCTGCCTCTGCCTCTGCCTCTGCCTCTGTATCTTTCTCTGCCTTTCTGTCTCTGTCCCTATCCTTGTCTCTGTCTCTATCCCTTCTCTTTCACATTCTATTTCTTTTATCACATTCTCCATTGTGATCACAGTCTCTTTCTCTATCACAGTCTCTTTCTGTATCACTTTCTCTCTCTGTATCACTTTCTCTATCTCTTTCTATGTATACCTTTCTTGTTCTTATTTTTCTTGAAAATCATGTTAGTTTTAGCTACTTTAGAAACAATGTCCCCGTCCAAACTCACTAGAACTTTAGTGGTAGTTCCTTCTAGGGGCCGTATGCCCGAAGCTAGGTTAGTGAGAGTTTAGCTATAACAGTGTTGTAACCTTCAGTTTAACGCTAACCGGTATGCCAGAAGCTGGTTTAGGCTTAACACGATGATAAACCAGTGTGTTATTTTGCTCAGGGGGTAGTTTAGGCATTAGATTTGGGAAGTTTATGGCAATAGCAAGTTGAAATCGAATCATAAAAATAACTAAATTATCATAATTATCCATGGAATACTAATAGACGACACTCAAGTGTGAAGTCATTTGAAAAAAATCAACATTATCAAATATTTTTTAATATTTGAAGGAAAAGCAAATCAAAATGTTTTTTTAAGCCATTACAGGTATCAAATTCTTTATTTTCAAATCAGTGATTTACCAAACAAAATTATACACACATCTATGCATGCCTATCGCAATTAAGTACTAATATACCAATCGAATTAAATAAATATTTGCTTATCTCAGATTTTACTGTACATACATATGACAATGAAATATTATATTTCGTATAAAATATGAGATAATAAATGATGAATTGGTAATTATATACTTTTTATGACGCACAATAACATCTGAGATAAGACAAAATGCATTAACCCTTTCAGCACGGGGACTGTCTGTAGACGTCTGAATCTAACGCCTATAAACGTCAATTTCAGACGTCTAAAGGCGGTCCCCGCGCTAAGAGAATATAGAAAAAATTATAATGACAGTAGACCCATAACATAGATACTCAAGTGAAGCAGAACGAGCTAACAAAGACATTAATGATTTGTTTCAATTTGAAATCATCAAAAATGTCTTCATTAGCTCTTTCTACTTCATTTGAGTTGTCCCTACCTATGTCTGACGTCCATGTACGTTAGATTCAGACGTCTGCAGACGGTCCCCGTGCTGAAAGGTTAATGCATTTTGTATTATCTCAGATGTTATTGTGCGTCATAAAAAGTATATATTAATTCATCATTATTTTCTCAGATTTTATTGCGCAGTATTGATTTTAGTATTATTTATATTATGAATGTATCTTATTTACTTAAATAAACTGTTGGACTAGGCGCTGCCTCCCAAAATTGCCTCGTGGGTTGACGGGTGACAGCATATCAGGATCAATGATGTCATCATCATCATTGTCATGGTTATCATCCAACTCAACATTGAGATTATCAACTTCCCTGTGTCTTCTTGCTAAGTTGTGCAAAACACAGCAGGCTACAATTATAATCAAGCTGGTGCCTAATTTGGTGCAGAGGCCAAAGTGTAAATCGTCAATCTCTCTATGATGTTCCGGGTCATTTTATAAGACCGATTGTCATGCCGTTCATTATCTGTTGTTGGCTTTGCAATTGTCGTCATGAGGTACGTCAAGTATGGGTACCCGAAATCCCCAAGCAGCAGTCCTCTTGTACGCCCATCTTCATACACTGAATTTATGTTACTATCCATAAAAATACGCATGATTATCTCAATTAAATATTAATACATCAATAAAAATAATTAAATGTTTCCCTATCTCAGATTTTATTGTACATACATACAGCAATGACATATTAACCCTAACAACGCTGAAATATTTTTTATATGGAGACCAAAGGTTTTTTTTCAAATTGAAATCATCATAAATGTCTTTGTGAACTCTTTCTGCTTTATTTGAGTACCTATTTTGTGGTTCTATGGCAATTATATTTGACATATATATCTACAGACGGTCCCGCGCTGAAAGGGTCAATACATCATTTATTATCTCAGATGTTACTGTGCGTCATCAAAAGTAAATAATACTGCACCATTAATCTCTCCGATTTTATTGTGCGGCATTTAATTTATATTGTTATCATTATTATGACAATGCATCTAATTAATTCAGCTCTGATTTAAATTTGATATGTACCATTTGCTGATTTGATCAATTGAAGTAATATTCATTCATCTTAAGGCATGTAAGGTGGGAATTGCGATTTATCACGGTGAACGCTATCTTAGCGAAGAACATGCAACACAGAAGTGACAGATTTAATGTCATTAATGTAACTGCTACTACTAAGTATAAATCTCTCGATTGGGGGGGGATCCCATTAAAAATTGTATTTATGGGATACTGACTGGATAGTCCGGACATAATCTAGTGTTTTAAATGATTGTTCCCACTTGTTTTGAAATAAAAAAAATACAGGAATGTTGTAATTTTGTGGATAAGTATGCACACATTGTTTTCTTCGTGTGTGATATAAGGTATAATGATTTTCAGATGGATATAGGGTGTAAAAAGGATTTGTGTCTTTTCTGGGCATGGGTGTAATAATATTTAGGGAGATCTGCGCAGGCGTTATTATGGTGTGACCCTTGGGGGGGGGGGGGGTAGGTGATAAGTTGAGACATAGTGGAATGTTGATAGTATACATGTGTTTCAGTGGGGCTGGCATTTCTTGTGGTGAGACTATGTGCTGTGGCGGATCCAGGAATTGACAAGCTGATTTTGTTACGATAATTTATGCGCACAACAGCTATCACAGACAGCCTATCATAATTATGCTCTAGAGGGATCCGGGTGCGTGCATCCCCGCAAAATAGTGAAAAGACTGCTTTCTAAAGCATATTTCGGCCCAAATATGATCGTTTCTTTCCGTGGTGGAACAATTGAAGAATATATGTGACAACTTAGAAATAGGGAGATGTGTTTTGGGTCTTTGTTCATTGATAGCATGATTTTCTGTGTAGGGCCTACTTTATCACCTGTTTGGGTAAAACTAAATATAAAAATACGGATAATTTAACACTTGTAAAATTATTACCCATTTATCCTGATTGATATGCATAATTCTAAATCATAAACGATCACCATGCCAACCTATTGTGAAAGCTGCTACTTCATTAAACCATGTCCCATGCATGGAAGTGCGCATTTACGAAAAACTGGCTGGTTTTCATAATATCAGTGCTTAATAAAAGAGTTCCCGGAGCAACATCATTCGATATAGTCAAAACAAATTCCTTAATTGACAATGTAGTAGGTAATGGTGTAGCCTGGTAGTTCTTGTTGAACAGAAAAAGGTTGGGACTTCCCTATCAAATAGTTCTCTAGTTGCTGATTTTTTTGCACTTGTAGGTTATGTCCACGTCTAATCAACTAACTGCAGGCCATCGAACAATCTTCAGTAGGGAGCGTACTTGCCACTGATGTCGAAATAGGTAAAATACCCCCCCCCCCCCCTTAAGCGAATTATATTACCACCACCAGCCGTTACTGTATCTTTTGAACTGTTGGGCCTAGAAGATCATGTAGCCCCTCAAGGTATGCGCAATGATCATATTATGGGGTAATACATTTGAAAAGCCTAACATCAATGAATGAAACCATTTATGCCGATAAGTGACGTATTGATTGACTTGAAACTGATTTAAACATAATAAAAACAACCGCTATGACCATTTATTACGTTAATTGTGCATTTGTAACATTGTGAATGTTGTAGTTTAATAATGTGGATTTCTACATTTTTGTTTCACTCATTACAGCCACAAAGCACCACATATTCTATCATCATTTATGTGCAAGTATTCGTTTTTGCTCTAATACACGATGTCGGGCATTTGTATGGAGCGAGCAAATCATGGCCTGGACGAAAGTAGACGTATTACCTGATTGCTGGTGTTATGCCAACATCTGTTGCTTCGTACCCATACCCAAGTGGGTCATTATGGGGGGTTGGTAGTACATTTGTATACATAAGCATCAATGGTTTAAAATATATTTATAAGGCGATGGTAATTCGCGTAAAATGGGGGGGGGGGGTATTCTACCTATTTCGGCGTCTGCGGCAAATGTGTTACCAACCAAAAATTGTTCATTTCTCTCCAATCAGTTGAGTTTAGGCGTAGAAATACAAGTCCATACAAAACCACATCAGCT